>CAUYLG010075885.1:0-29217 GCA_963573385.1 Cacajao melanocephalus | reverse complement strand
TGCACACATTCACATGCTCATGTGTAGATACCCCCACATCACACATCTGCACATTCATTCACATGCTCAAGTGGTAGACACTGACACACATGCACGTAGACCTGAATACACACTCACATGCTCATGTGTAGACACCCCCACATGCTCACGTGTATACACCCCCACTCATGTTTTTACATGTAGATACAATGCACACATGCCTGTACACACACATGCTCACATGTAGACACCCCACACACATGCACACACTCACGTGCTCAAATGTATATGCCCCACACATGCACACACACCTGCACATGCGCTCATGTGCTCACATGTAGATGCCCACACACCTAGACACCTGCATGTGCACTCATATGCTCATGTGTAGACACCGCACACACCTGCACACTCAAGTACTCACATGTAGACACATGCACACACACATGCACACACACATGCTCACATGTAGACACCCACACACCTACTCACCTTCACTTGTACTCATGTGCCCACATGTAGAAACACACATGCACACACACCTGCACACACATGCTCATGTGTGGACACCCATATGCACACCTGGACACATTCATATGCTCATGTGTAAACACCCACACACATGCATACACACCTGCACATGCATTCACATGCTCACATTTAGACACCCACACACACACATACATACACTTTCACACATAGTCGCATGCTCATGTGTGGACACCCCCTCACACATGCAGTGCACATGAAGATGTGTTCTTGCACACACATGTACCTGTACAGACACATGCTTACCACCTTGTGGCCCCACCTCATTTCCTCTCTGGGCTTTTCAGATTTTTAGCCCTGTTAAGAAAGCCTCAGTAGTGACTAGCACTTGGGAGTCCAGGAAACACCACGTCTGCAGGAAAGAACCACAAATCCTGGTGTTTTCCTGACTTGCGTAGTGTTTGGGTAGGGAGGCTTTTCAGGATTCTGGAATGATTCTGTCTTGGTAACTGCACTTGAAACAGAGTTGGTCATATGCTTCTTCCTGTCATCCTCGTCAAGGTCACTTCTTGGAGGTACAGTTTTTGGATTCGTTGACAGACAGCTGCTTGCATGGCCTTTGGAGGCTTGCTCATGAAGGAGGTCAATGGGAGTACATTTTACGACCTTCTTCCTCCACGTAGAGGTGTACTTTACAGAACAAAATACACGCACTGTGTTTTTACCATTCTTGTCTGCTACAGGCAGCATTATTTAATGGGCAGACACACTGCTTTCTCATGTATTAATTTTTTAAAAAAATACATTTTGCTTTTTGTGACAAGCCTTTAAAATTCAGCATTTAAATGTCACTCGTTGGCATGCAATTTTCTGTCATGAAAATGACTATGGATTCATTTCCTGGCAAGAATCTTCTGACTTATGGAGCTGCCATGTCAAAAGTAAAAAGCAAAACAAAAAAAAATGTACATAAAACATTGTTATAATTCCTTAAAAGAGAAGGAAAAGAAATCCCCTAACAATATGGACTGGAACACAGAAATCCAAGCTGGCTGCGTGGGTCCTGGTGGGGATAGAGTCTGGGGCAGCTGTGCGGGGGCCCTGGCTGTGCTTGCTGGCATGGGTCGGGGAGCCGGGCTCTGCCTCCTGCTTGCCCACGCTCTGCCCGTGGCCTCCCTGTGCTTGCCTGTCTTGGTGTAACTCCCACCTGGGCCCTTGGAGCTCGGAGGCTTTCCTTCTTGCTGAGAGGAGCTGAGATCTGCCCCCCACCCAGCCTCCAGGCAGATGTGTGCTGTGGGGGCTGGGGAGGGAGAACGTCTGGTGCACGTCTGGTGAGCACAGGTGGGTGTGCTGGAGTCACGCATGGTGCTCACCCTCCATGGGACTTGCGCTCTGTCTGGCTGGACATTCCCATGAGGTGGGGGCACATCCCATGAGGAGAGGGACCACCATGGGGGAATGGAGAGCGCGTGCACATGGAGCCGTCCTCGAGGAGGGGCCTGGGGGGCCAGGACAGCTGTGGGATGGCTGGGCCGTTCCTCTGATTCTCCAGCACCTCCCTTGCCTGCACCTGTCGGGATTCTAATCTCTCTGTGTCCTAAGGTGTTTCTGTGACGGGGCTTTCCTTGCACACAACCCGCTCTCTAAATGGCCAGCACCAGCCTCGAGGTGGACGTCCAGCAGCCCTGCATTGTGCATGAGGGCGTGGCTCAGGCTGTGCAGGATGATGAAGGCGCAGCCCCGGACAGGCCCAGTGGCTCCTTCTGCCCAGTCTCATGCTCCAGCCAGCCATTGGTGAGGCCCTGTGCCACTGAGAGACGCTGTTTCCAATGTCATCACTCACAAGCTCTACCTCCCACAGCAGCCCAGAGCATGAACGCTTTCAGCCAGGGTCCTCGCCGCTCTGTGAGGAGCACGGCTTTCTCCACTGTCCCTTCGACAGCACGTTCCTCCTTTCCCAGACTGCCCGGAATGGCCTTTCCATCTGCATCCTCCCAGCCTGCCGTGCATGATTGCCAGGTGGTCCTCTAAGAGACATGGCTTTGTCTGCAGCTCTCCTCTCTTCTCTCTGATCTCTCAACACAAGCACTTTTAAAAATCCACTCACGGCGAAGGAGGCTTGTTCTAGGACACACCTAAAACATTCTGTCAGCCTCAACACATCACCTAGATCCAAAGCTGCTTCTGCATTTTCAGGAATTTGTTACAGCAGGGCCCCTACTTCCCACTGCCAGTTTTTCTCTTGTTCAAGCTGCTATCACAGAAATCACATCGAGTGGGTGGCTTAAACAGCAAACATTTATTTCTCATGGCTCTGGGGGCTCCTGCAGATTGGGTGTCTGGTGGGGGCTGGCTTCCTGGTTCACGGGTGGGCATCTTCATGTGGCAGATGGGCAAGGGGGCACTCCGGGATCTCTTTCGTGTGGACATGAATCCCACTGGCGTGGGTGCCATCTTCATGACCTAATTACCCCCAAAGGCTTCACCTCCTCGTGCTGTCACACTGGGGATCAGATTCTCAGCTACACGTTTGGCGAGGACATGAAGACTCAGTGTGAAGCATCCTGTACCCTATGAACGTAGGGTATCTCACTGGTCACTTTTTATGTTTGGACTAATCTTATATTCCTGGGATAAGTCTGACTAGACCATACTATATAATTCTTTTTATATGTTTCTGGATTCAATATCTTAGTGTTTTGTTGAGAATTTTTATGTCCGTATTTATAAAGGCTATTTCTTAATCTTCGGATATCTTTATATTTGGTGTTATAGTAATACGTAACTCGTGAAATGCATTAGGGTTCTCTAGAAGGGCAGAACTAATACGACAGATGTACATATAAAGGGGAGTTTATTAAGCAGTATCCACTCACATGATCACAAGGTGAGGTCCCGCGGTAGGCTCTGAGGAGCAAAAGCTGAATCCCAAAGCTGAAGAACTCGGAGTGTGATAAAGCATCCAGCACGGGAGAAGCAAGCAGGCCCAAAGACTAAACCACTTTTCCTGTCCTTCTGCCTGCTTTGATTGATTCTGGCTGTGCTGGAAGCTGATTAGCTGGTGCCCACCCAGACTGAGGGTGAGCCTGCCTTCCCCAGTCCACTGACTCAAACGTCAATCTCCTTCGGTAACACCCTCACGGACACTCCCGGGATCAGTACTTTGTATCCTTCAATCCAATCAAGTTGACACTCAGTATTAACCGTCACATCATATTAGTTAAGAGTATTCTCTCTCTCTCTCTCTTTTTTTTGGAAGACTGTGAAGGAATGGTGTTAGTTCTTCTTAAACATTTGAAGTGAAGCTATTGAAAATGAAAGCCATCTGACTTTGGGCTTTTCTTTATGAGGTTTTAAATTACGCACTTTTTAAAATTGTTATGGACATATTGAAATTCTCTAGTTCTTCTTGAGTCAGTTTCAGTAATTCGTGTCTTCATAGGAATTTGTTCGTGTTACCTAGATTATCTAATGTGTTGGCCTGTGATTATTTATAGTATTTTTGTATAGTCCTTGTCATTTTTATGTCTGTAGGGTCAGTAATAATGTCCTCTCTTTCCTGATTATTTTTTGAGTTACTTTCTTAGTGTTTGCTCTGAAAATTAATATAAAATATTCAATTAAGATCAAATTAATAATAATTTAGTTATTCAAATTAATGTTAGAATCTTAATGTACATCAATCTAGTTGAATTAATACCAACTAAATTTTCAAACACTCTATTGTTTTCTTCTCTTTCCGTCCTTTGTGCTGTTATTGTCATGAAAATTAGATCTTTATATGTTGTATGTTTGTTAACAGAGATTTATAATTATTGCTTTATACAGGTTTCTTTTAAAAAAAAAAGGAGAAAATAAATGTTACAGACCCAAATATTTGTTCCATAGTTCATATTTACTAAATAATTGCCTTTACTGTTGCTCTTTATTTCTTCATTTGGATGCAGGTCACTCTCTAGTGTCCTTTTGTCTGCCTAAAGCACCATTTGGAACTTCTAGGGAAGGGTTGTTAGCAAAAGTTCTCTTTGTTTTTTGTTTGGGAATGTATTGGTTTCTCCTTTAGTTTTGAAGGATAGATTTTCTGAATATAGAATTCTTGGTTGATAGACTTTTTTCTTTTAGGACTTTGAATATATCATCCCATTGCTTCTTGGCCTTCATAGTCTCAGATGAGAAATTAGTTGTTAATATTATTGAGGATCATTGACTATTTTCAATCGCTTATCACAGAATACCTGAAACTGGGTAATTTATAAAGAAAAGGAATTTATTTCTTACCAGCATGCAGGCTGAGAAGTTCAAGGTTGAGGGGCAGCATCAGATGAGGGTCTTCTTGCTGTTGGGGACTCTCTGCAGAGTCCTGAGGTGGTACAGGGCATCACATGATGAGGAGCCTGAGCATGCTACCGTGCTAGCTCAGGTCTCCCTTCTTCTTAGAAAGCCACCAAGTCCCCTCTTGTGGTAACCCATTAATTCACAAATGGATTGGATTAATCCATTCATGAGGGCAGAGCCTTCATGACTCAGTTACCTCCTTCCTCCTGATTCTGCCAAACTGTGGGTTAAACCTCAACGTAAGTTTTGGAGGGGACAAATATTTAGTCCATAACATGTGTGACAAGTTGTTTCTCTCTTACTGCTTCCATCAGATTTACTTCGTCTCTGATTTTGATGTGTCCAGGTGGGGCTCTCTTAGAGTTTATTCTACTTGGAGTTCATCGAGTGTCTCAGATGTGTAGATTCATGTTTTCCATCTAGTTTTGGGTGTTTTTGGTTATTATTTCTTCAAATAGTCTTTCTTCCTCCTTCTTTCTCTCCTACACCTGGGACTTCTTTGACATGTATCTCAGTACATTGGATGGTCTCTCACAGGTTTCTAATTTTTTATTATTCTTTTTCCTTTCTGTTCCTCAGACTGGATAATTTCAATTAATCTATCCTAAAGTTTGCTAATTCTTTCTTCTGCTGATAAGATCTGCTGTTGAGCTCCTCTACTGAATTTTTCAATTATTTTTGAAATATACTTTCTATTTCTTTATTAATATTCTGTATTTGATGAGATACTATTTTTCTACTTTTCTTTAGCTCTTTAGACATTGTTCTTATAGTTTTTGGAGCATATTAAAAATAGCTCCTTTAGGCCAGGCACAGTGGCTCACCCCTGTAATCTCAACACTTTGGGAGGCTGAGGCAGGTGGATCACCTGAGGTTGGGAGTTCAAGATCAGCCTAACCAACATGGAGAAACCCCATCTCTACTAAAAATACAAAATTAGCCAGGCATAGTGGCGCATGCATGTAGTCCCAGCTACTCAGGAGGCTGAGGCAGAAGAATCTCTTAAACCCGGGATGCGGAGGTTGCGGTGAGCTGAGATTGTGCCACTGCACTCCAGCCTGAGAAACGAGGGTGAAACTCCATCTCAAAAAAAAAAAAAAAAGTAAGCTCATTTAAAGTCTTTGTCTAGTAAGCCCTTTGGCTTCCCCAAGAGCTGCTTCTATTGTTTTTCCATGGAGGAGGCACACTTTCATGTTTCTTTGCCTGCCTCAACAATTTTTCGGAAAACTGGATATTTTAAATAATCTTGCGTGGCAGCTCTGAAAACCAGAACTCTCCTCTCCTTAGGTGTTTTCTTGTTGTTGTTGTTTGCTTAGTGACTATTCTGAACTAATTCTGTAAACTTTGCGTTTTTTGTTATGTCTGGGCACCAAGTTTCTGCTCAGTTCGGTTGGTGGTCAGATGATGACCAGACAGACGGCCTTAAATGCCTAGAAACAAGCCTCCGTCTCTGCTGAGGGTTCTGTGTGAGTGTGGGCCAAGCCTTCAGCAGTCGGGCAGGCAGTTCACGGCTCTGTTGCAGTCTTCCCTTCTTGCTGGACCAGAACCTCTACAGCAGCCGGGGTGAGAGCTTGGAGCCTCGTGCCTTCCCTGAGCGTGCACAGCCTGAGCCGGCACACGGCCCTCCATGTGTTGGGGCCACCCGTGTTCCATGGATCGTGTCCGAGCTTTGCAGAGCGCTTCTGCACATCTCATTGCCCCGCTTTTCCTGCAAGCTTTTTGGTTAGCCTGTTGTTTGTCCCAGCTCTTATCCTCTGCCTCAGGCCGCTGGTAAGTAGGACATTGTCTCTAAGTATTTTCAACAAATGCCACCAGGGAAAAGACTTTTCACACATGTGAGCTTTGAGTTGGATGCAGTAGACAGCCTTTGCAGTGGGTCCTCCAGGGAACACCCAGACAGGTGAGGTCGTGATGATTCTCTGGGAATGGGGTTTGGAAGTCGCTCTGACGCCATCGTGCACTCTCTGGCGGCTTCCCGGCTGTTGGTTTTCACTGCAGTTGTGGGCTGCTCATTTTCAAGCCTGCAGCAGAGTTGATGCGAGGGAGCTGGAAATAGGGTGAGTTAAGGTGCCAGGAAGTTCTCTGTTCTTGCAGAGATTCAGCCTTTTTTTTTTTTTTTTTTTTTTTGAGTAAATTGCTCTGATTCCTGCCAGACTTTAATTTCAGAGTTCTCAAAAAGTTGATTCTGATATTTTTGGGTGGTTTTCTCAGTGCTTTATGAAAGAGAGATTATTTAAGGTTCTTTGCCGTTTTCACTGATGTCTATAGCTACTTTGAAGATTTCTTTTCTTTGGTCCTCTCCTCAACTTTCATCTGGCTGTTGTCTGGGGATCAGTAGTGGGGGCAACTTCGCTTAGGTTTGATTTAAGTGTGATCTTGGCTTATTTCGTCACCTAGTTGCTCGGTCCGTGTTTATGTGGGAATTGGGGAATACCCAGAAACAACGCTACCATGGCCACATTGCCTCCTCTCCTCTCTCTCTCTCCACCTCCCTCCCGCACGCGCTCCCTCTCTCCCTCTATCTTCACCTCTAGCACCACGTTTTATCTAATATAAAAATGAATCCCTATTTTTTCTGTTGCCCTTTCCTTGTTAAAAATATCTGTTGGGTTCCTCTGTACTGAAGGAAAGAAGCCACTCTTGGCTTTAGAGTAGAAACCCAAAATAAAATTCTAACCCCCCAACCAGTTGAATGGACCCCTCCTCTCGGCCAAGGGCATTCTAAAGTAAACCTGAAACAGGCTCAGGCCGTGATGGGAAGGGGTGGTCAGACACACCTCGTGATGCCCTCCTCCCCTTGTGTTCATAACATTGAAATGGAGACCTGAAGACCCACAAAGCAGACTCTTTGTAGCCATAAGGTACCAACATGGCAGATCGCAGGCCCTGAAAGAAATGGAAGTATTTTACCCCAAAATAGAATTCTTCCATATATTTAAATGGATTGCAAAGCTGTCCCTCTTGGGAAATGTCTGCATTCTGTAGAGAAGCCCTTTTCCTTCCCAGGTCTCTTCCCTGATCCAAGGGGGAATTAACGAACAGTCTGGCCCCTTTTCAAGTCTGATAGACATTTACCATCTACCCTCTTGGAAGCCTGCGGCCTGGTGGCTTCATCTGCGTCATAAAAGCCTTGGTCTCCACAGCCCCTTGTCTTAACCCAGGCATTCCTTTCTACTGATTCTAGGTCTTTAGATAAATCCAGCCAATTGCCATTCAGAAATCTCTGAATTCACTGATGTCCTGGAAGACCCTGCTTAGTGCTGTCCGGTCTTTCTGGACCAAACCTGTGTACATCTTACGTGTACTGATGGGCGCCTTATGTCTCCCTATCATGTATAAATGCAAGCTGAAGCCCTGCCACCCTGGCACATGTTCTCAGCTTCTCCTGGGCTGAGTCATGGGTCATTGGTCACTCACATTTGGCTCAGAATAAATTTCTTCACATACTTTACAGACTTTGACTCTTTTCATCAACAAGAGCAGTCGTCGTCAGCCCTGACATCATGTTAAAATAACTTGGGAGCCTTGGAAACCATGATGTCGGGGGCCTTACCCTTAGAAGATTCTAAATTGAGTGGTCTCATAGGAGGCCTGCCATCAGCGTCTCCTACTCATTCCCCAGGCGATTTCCGTGTCTTCACGTCTTTTTTGTCCATGAATAAAATGGGACGAACACTCTCTGAAGCTTGTTTCACTTACCAACAATAGGAATTGCTTTCGTCTTATTCCTGTTGTAAAATTTTATCTGGGTGTTTTAAAGTTTAAAAATTGCAAGCTTAATAAAAACATTTTAATCCTGTATGGTAAATTAGAATCATCCATTTTGTTAGAATAATGGAGAAGGGGATTCTGGATACAGAGTAGCGCAGTAACATTTCATGAGCAGTTTTACCTCACGGAGTTCTGCTGGTGCTTTCCTTTTGCTGTAGGGAAGTTAGACCTTTTTATTCAGCAGATTAAAGAAGAGAAGCACAGAGTGATGACCGGGTGTTCCCGGGGTCGTCCAGCGGGGGTGGAGTGGAGAGCGGAATTCCCAACTCCCAGCCGCAGAGTGCTGAGCAGTGATTTTCCAAAATTGTGATCTCAGGACTGCACCCTATTATTGAAAATTACTGGACTCCACAGAATTTCTGTTTTTTTTTTTTTTTTTTTTTGTGGGTTAGTGCGATCCACATTTGTCGCCTTAGAAATTAAAATTGGCACACTTTAAAACAGCTCTTTATTAATTCGCTTAAAAATAAATCGTAAAATCATTTCATTATAAACATAGTAACTGTATTTTCTAAAACAGAAGTGCTAAGTGTGGCATTTTTGTTTTCCATTTTTACATTTTGTTTCACCTTTTGCACATCTCACTGGTGTTTCGTTTAAGGGAAAACGCTGGACTCTCCTCTCTGCCTCCCTCGTTCTGTGCGATTTCCTGCCACATAGCCTCCAGCTGTTCCAAGTTCTCCCAGGAAGGAATACACGTGAAAAAGGCGAATAATGTCTTAGTGTTTTATGAAGACAGTTTTGACCCCGCGGGCCACTTGAAAGAGCGTCGGGGACGCTCCCAGTTGCAGGCCGTGCTCTGAGCTTGACGGTGGAGAGGGGCAGGGTGGCCTTGAGTCAGGAAAGAGTTTCGGTTCCAGCTGCGGCATGTGTGAGTCAGGCCTTCTCGGGCACAGCACGGAACTGCCCTGTCTCCGTTATTTATCGTTAAATGAGGGTGGTCCTACTTGCCTTAGGTGGAATCTGCTGGGACCAGACTATGAGACAGAGATGTGTATGCAGGCGGGTGACTAGGGGTGATCCGGGGTCATCCCTGTGCGGGTGACGGAAGCTGAACTGGGTCAAGGGAGAAGGTGAGCGGGAATGCAGTTTAAGAGAGGCCTGAGCTGATCCTGTGAGGTGCTCTGCAGCTGGAGCTGGGGTTCCCCTTTGGAGCTGACCCAACCGAGGCTGGGGGCTGGGCCTTTGTGTCCCGCATGAGAGTTGCTGGCTGTGGTCCGCCTCTGGGGAGCAAGGGACGGTGACTTACGGAGTGTCTGATCCCTTTAGCTCAGGTGCTGACCCTTAGCCCTCAACAGCTGGTGCTGGGAGAGGGTGCAGAGCCCCCAGGAAGCCGCAGTGCGGCTGTCACGGTACCCGCCACCCTGAATGTCATCATTCTTCAGGTGTGTGTTGTTTTCCCATCCCTGAAATTAGGAGGCATCTTTTATCAATAGAGTGTCGTAGTTTAACTGCCGGCATGTCTGTTTTCCTTAGCAGTACTACAATAATGGTCTGTCTTGCAGTCAGTGGCTTCCCAAGCTGGAGGAGGTCATACCATCTCATGGGACAGGGGATTGCTTTCTTGAGACAGGCTCTCACTCCGTTGCCGAGGCTGGAGTGCAGTGGCACAATCTCGGCTCACTGCAACCTCTGCCTCCGGGGCTCAAGTGATCCTCCCACCTCAGCCTCCCAAGGAGGTGAGACTGCAGGTACACACCACCATGCCCAGCTGGTTTTTATATTTTTTGGTAGAGATGGGGTTTTGCCATGTTGCCTAGGCTGGTCTCAAACTCCCGGGTTCAAGCAATCCACCTGCCTCGGCATCCCAGAGGGTTGGGATCTTAGGAGTGAGCCACCACACCGGGCAAATGGGATGGTTCTAAAGATTAGTTAACTGAGGTCGTGCCACTTGTTAAATCCCCAGGAAATGCGAATGCCTTTTCCTATCGGTACTGAGTGTGGTGGAGGCTTCCCTAATGACGCTGAGGTTCACATAATTCAAACCAGCAAAGGTTAACCAGGAAGCTGATAAATACAGAGCATTCTGCTAAGTCCTCGGGAGCTCAGACGATGAATCAGAATTGGGAGTTCTGGTTAACTGCTTGGGAATTCTGAATAAATGCATCTGTTCAGCTTCTTACAATTGAGTGCATGTTCATGCAAACAGATCAGAAAAGGGAGGAGGGGAGTGTCAGGAGCTGCTGATGCAGAGCCTCAGGACAGCTGAGCAGATTGTGGTTCGTCTGTGTTCGTGCCCCACAGTGCGGCTGTGTAGTTTGCAGGGCCAGTGCAAAGTGAAAATGCAGGCCCTTAGTTCAGAAATCAAAGAAAAGTGCCCCTAAAGGAACTAGCATTTAAGACTTTCCTTTCACAGTCTCCCTCTTGACTTGTCGTGGGGTTTTTGCTATTCAGCATCATTCTAAAAAAAATTAAGATTTTTGAATTGTGAGCATAAAGGTTACCATTCATCTGTATATTGTGCATTGCTGGTTTCAAACGCAAACAAGAGCATTTAATTCACATGCAGAATATGAACAACCGCACAGTTCATCTGTCACAGCGCAAACGTGCATATACGTATTTCGTGCTCATTAGAATGGTGGAAACGCTGTGTGAAACTGACTCGGGTGTTTATTTCCCTCCATGAAGTGCCCACCGCCCACCAAGATTCTCCACCTTTGCGCACACATGAGAAGGACTGCGGGCTGCCCACCTCGGTCCACATGCTCACATTCAGCCTAAATGGTTGCTCATGTGGGGAAGGAATGAGCAGGAGAGAGGGTGGGACCCTTGGTCTTTCGTGTTTCTTAGAGCACTGTTGCACCTTCTGGTTCGCATCAAGCTTTGGGTAAACAGAAGAGTGGGCTCTTGGGGCCACATGAGCACAGACAGACATGTGCCCCCGAAATCTGAGTCTCGCCGAGCTGCACAGCAGGTGCTGGGACTGTGTGGTGGGCGGGGTGCCTTGGCCCTGCAGGTCGGGATGTCTTCTCTGCTGGTGGGCATACGACGTCGTCCCACAGGTCGGGAGATAAAATCATTGAGAATTTCAAGACCGCAGCAGCAGGATGTCAGAGGAAACGAGGAACTCCTCTGCGCACGGGCCCCTGGTGACTACCCTGGCCATGCTGCCGTGAGGCTGCCTGCCTTCCGCCCCAGCCGTCGGATCACATGATGCGAGGGGCCTTTGGCTGTTGCTTTATGGCCTTGACTTCAAGGGCTAGGGGTAGAGCCTGACTGTCACCATTGGCAGATGCCACAGTGGATCCGTCACTCATAATTACAATCATTTTTGCATTTGTTTTTATGAAATGGACTTTAGTTAAGAAACTTTGCTTCTTCACTGACCCATATCATAATTTCAGAGGCATTCTCTGTGGTTCAAAGTGACATAAATTGCTTGTTGCCAAAACATCCCAGGTTTCAACAGAGTAAACAAATATTTTCAGCTGCCAGACACTGGGGAAAATGTGTTTCTTGGGAGGAAAGGGTGCTTGTGCTGCCTGCTCTGACCCTGTGAACCATTCAGTGGTGTTACCCGGAAAAGGCCTTTCCAGGACGTGCCCCAGGGCTGTTGATACTGTCCGAGGGCCTTTCAGGGATGATCCCCCGCCAGAACAAGGTGCTTGTTTTGGTTCTGAAGTAAAGACCCAACCCCAGCAAGCAGCTGCCAGGGCTTCCCTGGGGTCTGGGAACTGCTCTGCCACTTCCTGAGGGAGGCAAGGGAACTCTGGGGCAGGGAAGGACGAATGCAGCCAGTAGCTCTAGGACTGAGGAATCCATGGCTGCTAAAAACTGTCAGAGAGGTGAGAAGCAGATTTACAGCCCTCAGAAGGCCCTGGTTATCTGTCTTTGCCATGTTAATAAACTAAAAAAAAATGCTTCCTGGCTTGCGGGGTGGCTCACATCTGTAATCCCAGCACTTTGGGAAGCTGAGGCAGCCAGATCATGAGGCCAGGACTTTAAGACCAGCCTGGCTGGTGAAACCACGTCTCCACTAAAAATACAAAAATTAGCCTGAGTGTGGTGGCATGTGTCTGTAGTCCCAGCTACTAGGGAGGCTGAGGCAAGAGAACTGCTTGGACCCAGGAGGCAGAGGTTGCACTGAGTCGAGATCACACCACTGCACTCCAGCCTGGGCAACAGAGTGAAACTCAGTTTCCAAAAAAAAAAAAAAATGCTTCCTGAGAGCCCCGTGTACATCTGCAGAACTGTGGGAAGGACAGACTCGCATGGCAGCTTCCCAGGGCAGCCAAGCATCTGTGGACAGAGCAGCGATTCAGTTACCACTCAGATTTGTCTTGTGGAAATACGCCGGTCTTGGGTGGGAAGAGCATTGATTGGTGTGGAAACTTCCCTTCAAGTTTGAATTTATTAATGCGCTAACATCATCGCCCCCCAGCCTGCTGAGGTGTTCTGCCCATTAGTGTGTGCACGGAGGTCCTGAACGTCCCACTGCACCTGTCCTGAGCTGCACCCTCCTCCCCGTGCCGAGCTGCACCCTCCTCCTCCCTGTGCCGAGCTGCACCCTCCTCCCTGTGCCAAGCTGCACCTCCTCGCTTTGCCATTCATGAAGGTTTCCTCTTAGGACAAGCAGCAGTGGCTGTCAGGGCCACAGGGACATTGTGTTCTTGAGGCTCAGAGGGCATGTGGCTGCTGCGCCCAGGAAGTGATGACATGAATTTACCCCCGGGGTCTGGGCTGTGCTGTTTTTACTTTTTGAAGGTGGGAGGACCCAGGGGCTCAGCAGGAAGAGGAGGAGAGAGGACAGGCCACACCAGGAGGTGCTTGCAGGTGACATCATGGGGCCCGAGGACCCGAGGGCTGTGCCTGAGGACGGGGCCCTGCCTCTCTGTGTCTCGTGTGCTGCTGTGTGGTGAGAGCTGTGCGCTTCATCGGGGCTCACAGGCAACCTCGCTGCCTGCCTAAATTCTGAGTAAAGCGACAGAGGCATTTGTTTCAAGCAGAGATGCATGTTCTGAGAAACTCCATGACACTACGTCAGACGTGAGGAGAGTGTGGAGGCCGGGCCAGGCAGGCTGTGGCCTCCCAGTGGGATGCCTCACCCGTGCTGTGGCCCCCGCTCACCTGGGAGGGGCCTCGACCTGCCCGCCTGCCCTGACACGGGCCTGGGAGTCCGATGCTGCACAGAGGGGGAGGCTCTGTGAACTGCGGGTGCTCCCCAGGCTCCTGTGCTAGGAAGTCACGCAGCGGTGAGTGTTCCTGGCTCCCAGCAGCCTCGCCTCTGGTGCGGGGGCGAGAGCCTCCCCGAATGCCTGGTGCAGTGTGACTGCTGGGCACCGTGAGGGGAGCCTCCCTTTATTGGGGGTCAGGAGTACCTGTATGCCTCAGACAGAGGGGTTGGGGATTCTATGTGCAAGAGCCATGGGCTCTGGCTGATGTAAAAAAGAAGAGGCATTTGTTAAAAGGATGGATTCCTAGTGGAATCCTGGGGAGTGCTGGAGAAAGAGGCCCTGATCGTGGGCAGCAACGAAGGGAGAGCCGCAGCCCTCCACAGCCCCCAACAAGGCAGGGCTGTCGCTGCCCCAGGAGCGAGGACACGCTGGGGCAAGTGGCCACCCGAGGGAGCCCTGGGCTCTGGTTGGGGCAGCTGGTGGCCGTGCCACTGCCTGGCGCCAGGAAGAACCCCCCCCATCGCTGACTCCTGATGAAAGGCTGAGGGGGCTCACTGCTTGGCCGTGTCACCCTCTCGCGTTGGGTCTTCCTCTGCGGTTCTAAGTGGGGACACAGGACCTGTCTCCCCTCAGTATTCAACAAGGAGAACTTGCCAAATAGGTGACTCTGCAGCCGGCAAAGTCATGACCGATGACATGATTTGTATCTGAAACGCGGTGCTGCTGTGTGGCTACGATGTGGGTGGGAATCGTGTCTTCGGAGCAGGAGAGTCTGCACCCTTGGGTCAGAGGGCAGTGAGGGAGGGGCCGGGGCTCTGCGTGCACCCTGGGCCTCGGCCAGTCCCGTGGAGCCCCAGCTTCGGCAGCTGCACCGCAGGAGTCCGTGTGCCATCCTGCCAACCACAAAGGGCTTTGCCAATTCCGCTTACCAGGGGAAGGGAAGGACTTCAGAAGTCCCTCCTGGGTTTGACGCGAGCCCAGGGAAGGCACAGACGGGACCACCCAGATGGTCGTGGCTGAGACACAGTCGGGTGCAGAGACGGACGCGGCCGCAAACCACAGAGCCAGACTGGGCGGAAACCAGGGGTGAGCCGAAGCAGGCTCTCCAGGGACCGTCAGTAATTAACAAGGATACTGCAAGCCCCAGTAAAACCCACAGCTGAATGAAAACTGAATGGCAACTTGAAACAGAATAACCAGAACTTCTCTAAACAGAAAATGTGGGCGTGGAAAATAGAAAGGGAAGGTGGATGACGCAGCTGGTTAGATGCAGGTGAGTGAGGATGGCGGAGCTGGGAAGCAGCTGGGAGGAAGTCCCTGGAAGTGCTGTTGGAAATGGGGCAAAAGCGAGTGAGAGGAACAGGTCCCAGAGGCCCGAGTACAGGCTCTGAAAGAAAAGGGCTCAGAGCTTGCGGGAGAGGCCACGTCTGAAGGAATGTCGGGAAACTTCCTGAGTGAAGAAGTCGTGAGGCTTCCGCTTGGAGGAGGGCGCAGGGGCCTAGCAGCATGTTTTGCTGGAGTTTTGATGGAGGAAATGCAGGAAGCAGAGCCAGATGGAGAATTCTGGAGCCATTGCTGTAAAAGACAAAATGCTACACACAACAGCCATCAGACCGCACCTCTCCCAGCAGCAGCGAAGGCCCAGCGGTGGAGGATTTCCAGATGCTGTGGGGACACACCTGCCACCAGAGCTGCCAGCTCGCCAACTCCACAAGTGAAGGAGGTGGGCAGAGGGACAAGCAGAAACTTTGCCACTCACAGGCACGACTTGGGGAACTGCTAAACCATGCATTTCAGGGAGGGCACGATCCCCCAAAGATGCAAAGACACAAACCTGAGTGGACCAAGTCATAGAACTTGAAATGTTTCTGTGCCGGCTGCCAGTACAAAGACGCAGGGGCGGACCACAGGCAGGGAGAGAGGGTATCTGCAGCGGATGCACAAATCCTTAACGCCCAGACTGCAGAGAACTCCCCACAGCAGCAAGACGGCCTCACTAGAATCGGGAATAAACGCTAAACCATTACCTGTGACATTGGAAAGAACCTGGCAAGCTCACGTGTCAGCTGGAATCTGGGGAAAGTTGGAGCAGCTTAGACGGGGCTGATGCAACCATCGTGGGTGCTGTTTTGGCGACAAAATTCAGTGAAAATGCTACATCACAGGTCTTCCATTTCCAGTTACAGCTTCTAAGTTATGATATCTTTGCACTAGGAAAAGTGCTATTTATGTCTACATCTACTGTAATAGCAAACAGTGGAAATCACCTAAACACCTGTCAACCAGAGCTGGTCTGACACTGTGATGTAATCAACGTAAACACGAGAGCTCCTCGGATCAACACCGTGTGGAGCAGAAAACACAGAGTTCCAGCCGAGTTCATACCATATGAGACTATGGAAAGTGAAATAGGAAGCCGCACCACACGCTGTTTAGAGAACCATACATTTGTGGCAAAAATGTAGTGAAGCACACAGGCCGTCGGACACAGCATTAGGGTAGATGTTGCCTCTGAAGAAAGAGAAGCACTCAGAGAGGAGAATCCAGAGGCGTCCCGCTAGAATGGAATATTTTATATCTCAGGCAAACCAGGGGCACGTCGAGGTTACAGGGTGAGCCTCCCTAATCTGAGAACTCAAAATCTGTGAAGCTCCCAAATCCAACACTTTCTGAGCACCAAGATGACACCACACGTGGGAAAGTCCCCACCTGACACTTTTGCTTTCTGATGATTCACATAAACTTTGTTATGTGCAGAAAATTATTAAAAATTGCATACTGTTACCTTCAGGCCTTGTATATACATGAAACATAAGTAGATTTCCTGTTTAGAATTGAGTCCTGTCTGCAAGGTGCGTCGTTAGGTACATACAAATATTCCAGAGTAAATCCAAGCATATCTGAAATCCAAAGCACTTCTAGTCCCAGACATTTCAGATAAGGGTCACTCAGCCTGTATCATAGTATCTCATTCCTCTTTGTGTGCATGAAGCATTTCATTATAAAGAATAAAAGGACCAATAAAGCAAGCAAAGGGCACTAAAAAGAAGAAAATAATGAAGACAAGAGCAGAAAATACTGAAATAGATGCAAAGGAATGAGGGCAAGGATTGAGAACACAAACGGCAGAAACATCTCTGGTTCTTTGAAAAGACTTACAGAGCTCTGTTTACCCAGAATAACGAAACAGGGCGTGAGCACAGTTATCAAGAGGAAAACGGGAATTCCACTCTAGGTAAACTGAGTTCAAGAATCACAAGAGAATACTCTTAATGGCTTTGTTCTGGGAAATCTGAAACGACAATTAGGAAAAAAACTATATGCTGATAAAAGGGACTCAAAAAGTAGAGAAAACCTGAGTAAATCTGTATTCAATAAAACATGCATATACTTAAATTTTCGAAAATCTTGTTTTGTAAATTCAGTAAGAGTGGTCCACATTCACAGTAGGAAATTTATTATGTCCACAAACCATACTATTGTGATATTCCTTAAAATGTGTGTGGGAGAGGAAAGGGAACAGTGTAGCTGGGATGTGTGGTCACTTATTTCAACCACTGGCACGTGTAATGTGCACCTGTAGGAATCTTAAACTCCAAAGATTGACCACTCTCTGTTTTACAAGAAACCTGCTTGTATTTTTTTCTAAGTCCATATTTCCCTGGGACGTGTCCTTAGTGACTCCAGAAGACCCCTCCTGCCTGGTGGGTTTTGTAGTCAAAGGAGGAATGAGGGCTGTGGGTGAAGCCTCTTCCCAGGACAAGATGCTTCTGTGTCTGATGAAGAGCAAAGCGGCATGCCCCCCACATCATGTCATGGGCTGAGGGTTGCTGAACCTCCAGGAGATACCGTATCGCGAATGAACGGACCAGGCAGTGTCATCACCGTGGCTCCGGGCTTCTTCCCTTCCCAAGCAGATTCCTTTGAACAGAGCATTCCTCTGGTACATTTCAGAATAGGTTCCCAGATTGTTGACAGCAGGATGGAAGCGCTGAAAGGTGGAGAGTTAGCAGCTATCTCTGAATGCTGATCCATCTGAAATGAAGAGAAAATCATTCTGTAGCTCAGACACACGATCAGTTTTTAAACACGTCCACCCAGCCGTTTGCAGGAGCTGCGTGTGTGCCGGGCTGGTGCCTGTGGGACTGGATCCCGAGAGTTCCCAGGATATTCATCGTTGCCTCTTTAGAAGTAGAGGCACTAGAAATGTGGATGCCGTTTTTGGATGGAATGCCGTCCGTGGACGTTCCCAGTGTTCCCTCTGGCCACATCTGCTGGTCTCTCCTATGGCTCCACCACCCCAAGCCCACCTGCCTCTGAGCTCCCTGAGTGCTGGTGTCCTGCTGTGGTCGTCCCGTGGTGTCCGTGTGGGCCGGGTGGCCGTGGGCCTCTGTGTCCATGTGGGCCGGGTGGCCGTGGGCCTCTGTGTCCGTGTGGGCCGGGTGGCCGTGCGCCTCTGTGTCCGTGTGGGCCGGGTGGCCGTGGGCCTCTGTGTCCGTGTGGGCCGGGTGGCCGTGGGCCTCTGTGACCGTGTGGGCCGGGTGGCCGTGGGCCTCTGTGTCCGTGTGGGCCGGGTGGCCGTGGGCCTCTGTGTCTGTGTGGGCCGGGTGGCCGTGGGCCTCTGTGTCTGTGTGGGCCGGGTGGCCGTGGGCCTCTGTGACCACAGCCTCCACATTTGCTTTGATCTGCTGCCTCAGAGGCCGACTGCTGCAGAAGAGACTGGGTCAAGAGGGTTGAGATGAAGCAAAATGGGAAAGGTTCCCTTAACCCTCTCTCATGGTGCACAATGGGGTGTGGCTCACTTCGTCAGTGCCCTGCTGCTCACGCTTCTAGGGGAGCATGCAGACAGGCAGGCTATGGGCTCCACGCCCGTGGCAGTGTCTAGGGGTGAGTGTTTACAGCTCCTGAAGCCCCAGTGGGCGTGTGTTACAGGGTGCTCTTTCAGTTTTGCCATCTGTAGGCAGCCCATGCTAACCAGCTCGGCAATTAGATCCTCTGCCTTATTGCAAGGACGGAGGGCTTCCTGTGTCCTGGGGTTTCTTGCCTTGGTGTACTGGAAGAATCGGATTGCATGTGGGCTTGGAGGATGAGTGCAAGGTTTTATCAAGTGGAAGTAGCTCTCAGCAGGAGCCAGAAGGAGATGGAGTGGGCAGGTGTTTTTCCCCTGGAGTCGGGCGCTCAGCAGCCAGGCTGTCCTCCAATGGTGCATCTGCTGCTGCCTGTCTGTGAGCTCTGCTGCGGGTGTGCTCCTCTCGACATCCAGCTGCTCACGTCTCTGCCCGCTGGGTCTTGGGGAGCTGCTTGTCTCTCTGCCTGCTGGGGCTCGGGGAGCTGCTCACGCCTCTGCCCGATAAGGTCTGGGGAGCCGCTCACATCGCTGCCTGCTGGGGCCCGGGGAGCTGTTATGTCTCTGCCCACTAGGGTCTTGGGGTTTTTATAGGCACAGGATGGGGGCATGGTGGACCAGGGTGGTTTTGAGAAATGCAACATTTGGGTACAAAAACAAAAATGCTTGTCCTCACCTAGGTCCATGGGCAAAGGCCCAGAGGTGGAGCCCTCACCAGGGACCCGCCCTTCTCTGCTCAGCACTGCCCTGCCCGCCTTCCGTCTCGGAAGCAACCCAAACTCATCTTTCTGTTTATTTAACTGTGCAACCGCCTCTGACATGGTGCCTGATGATGTGAAAATGCAGTGAGAAAATGAGAATTCCATAGCGCACCTCAGCTGTGAGTGCACACCTGGGCACTAGTGAGTTAGACAGGCAGGATCAGGGGGCTCCGTGGGCTCAGACCCTCAGAAAGGCGCTGAGCCATGCATGTGGAAATAGAGGCGGACTGCATTCTGGGTGGCCGTCCTCCCGTTCTCCTTGTGGCTGGACGTCCTTCCTGCCTCTCAGCCTCCCACAGGAGTGCGTGTCCCTCACCACGTACCCTGCCCGGCCTGGCTCAGCCCCGCAGCCCCCATCCTGCTGTGTTGGAGGCACACATATGTCTGCTGCTGCTGCTCAGGAGTATCAGTTGAGGAGTTGAGGGCTGGGAATTCTGTGACTCATTCCCAAATGAGTTGATGCAGGAAATGGAAATTCTGTAATTCCAAGCCAGGAGGCAATTAGCTGACACCAGAGGAAACCTTTAATTTACATGAAAATCTCACTAAAAATATGGGAGCCGGAAATGAAAACAAGCAACTCTCATGTGATTTCATCTCTTCGGGGGAAAACAAAAATCATTCTTATTTTCATGTATTTGAGAATCAGGCTTTTGTGTTTCAGAAGGTGCTTAGATATTCTCGTAAGTTCAAGTGACGTTGACGAACCGAACCGTAAATAGCCAGCGCCGCCTGACCCTGTTTCCTTCAGCAGCCGGTCGGGGACGTGACGGTGGCCCCATAAGTTATGACGGAGCTGAAAGCATCTGTCACCGACGGACCTTCTGGCCCTCGTGATGTCACAGAGCAGTGAATTACACGTTTGTGGTGAAGCGGGTGTAGACGAGCCACATGTGCTCCCACTCATGTGAAAGTCTAGCCCGGCCGTGCACAGTGCATGTGCTTCCTAAGGATGATAAGATGGCAGGTCCTGGTTTATGTATTTACTATACTGTGCTTTCATCACTGTTTCAGAGTGCACTCCTTCTACTTACTGAAAAACAAAACTAACACTCTCAGAGCCTCAGGCAGGTCCTTCAGGAGATACACCAGCAGAAGGCGATGACAGCCCCAGGTGTCCCGTGGCCCCCGAGGACCTTCCCGTGGGACAAGGTGTGGAGGCGGACGACAGTGATATCGATGACCCTGCCCTGTGCAGGCCTAGGCTAGTGTGTGTGTTTCTTAGTTTTTTTAACAAAGAAGTTTAAAAAGTAGGAAAAAATTTAAATAGAAAAAAGCTTATCGAATAAGGTTATAAAGAAACTGTATATTGCTGTGCAGTGTGTTTGTTTATTAGAAAAAGTTAAAAGCAGTTAAAACATAAACTATAAAAGTTACTATTTTTTTTTTTTTGAGATGGAGTCTCATTCTGTCACCCAGGCAGAAGTACAATGGCACGATCTCAGCTCACTGCAACCTCTGCCTCCCAGGTTCAAGCAATTCCCCTGCCTTAGCCTCCCAAATAGCTGGGATGACAGGTGCCCGCCACCACACCAGATTAATTTTAGTATTTTTAGTAAAGACAGGGTTTCACCATGTTGGCCAGGATGGTCTCAAACTCCTGACCTCAGGTGATCTGCCTCCCGTGGCCTCCCAAAGTGCTGGGATGACAGGCATGAGCCACCACGCCCAGCCAAAAGTAACTGTTTAAAGGTAATTTATTATTAAAGAAAAATTATTTTTATAAATTTGGTGTAGCCTAAGTGTCTAGTATTTATAGTCTAGAGCAGAGAACAGTGATGTCCTGAGCCCTTACACTCACCCACTCCAACACTCACTGACTCACCCAGAGCAAATTCCACTCCTGCAGGCTCCATTCATCATAAGTGCCCTATACAGGGGCACCATTTTTAATCCTTTTTTATTTGAGACAGACTCTCACTCTTTCGCCAGGCGGGAGTGCAGTGGCGCGATCTCGGCTCACTGCAACCTCTGCCTCCCGAGTTCAAGCGATTCTTCTGCCTCAGCCTTCCGATTAGTTGGGATGACAGGCATGTGTCACCACACCTGGCTAATTTTTGTATTTTTAGTAGAGATGGCGTTTCACCATGTTGGCCAAGCTGGTCTTGAGCTCCTGACCTCCAGTGATCTGCCCACCTTGGCCTCCCAGAGTGTTGGGATTACAGGCGTGAGCCACCATGCCCGGCCCATTTTTATCTTTTATGCCACATTTTTACTGCACCTTTTAATGTAAAGATGGTGCACAGGTACTTATGCTTGTGTTACAGTTGCCTGCAGCATTCAGCACGGTAACTTGCAGTACGTGTTTGTAGCCCAGGCACAGTGGGCTTTACCATCCAGCCCAGGCGTGTGGCAGGCTGTCCCATCTAGGGTATAAGTGCACTCCGAGATGCTTGCACAATGACAGAATCGCCTACCAAGGCATTTCTCAGAGTGGATCCCCACCATTAAGCAATGCATGACTGTGCTGCTCTTAGGATGAAAACTGCATGACTTAGCTGTGAATGCTTTAAAAGCTTGCATTTTCCTTTCGGATGCAACCTACAGCTTTTACCTTTTAATTTCAAAGTATGAGGTCAGTTAGACTTCATCCCTATTTAAAACTTAAAAGCTAAAAGCTTGATTTAGGGCATTCTTTAGCGTTAATGGAAAGTCTCACCGGGAGGCGGGCTCCATCTGCTTTTGAACGTCCTGGAACAGGGGCAGTCTTTGTTTAATAGAAGCTTCATTTCAGGCAAGGAAGAACCATCACCCTCAGGAGAATTAGATGTCTCAACAGAGGAGGAAATTGAGACCTATCAAAACCTGGACGCTTACCAGATGGCACAGAAAACCCTGACGTTTCTGAAAGAAGCAGGAAGGTGGGGAGAGGAGGGATCCATTTGTGGGCTGTATGGAATGTAATCTTGTCTTAAGCCTCACTAAAAGCTAGACAGGTCATGGAGACAATCAGGCTTTATTCTTTGAAATAATTCACATTACAAGCTTGTGTATTACTTGCCTTATCAAATAAAAGCCTTTAGACTCATGTGGGAAGATAATCACAAACTGAGGTCTGGGCCTCTTGTTTTGGAAATGGCTTTTACCCTCCCCTCTTCTTTCTCTCCCTCTTTCATCTCTCTCTTCTTGAGTTAAACTTTCTTGTGATTTTGTAGGGTCTGGTAGTGTTAGCTGGCTCTATGAGTAAACGGCAAAGCTATATGAAGAAGTCACTTTTATTTGAAGTCAAGAATTGAGTTACAAAGTGCAAGAACATTGGGGCAGACAGGGAATTTCATTTAACACTGTACTCAGCCTCTAAAAATTATTACAAATCAGAAGTAATAAGTCAGACAGCCAAAGACAGCAGCACTGTCCAGGGCCAGTTTCACCTGCTCCAGGATCGTTTCTTGCCACAGAACTCTACTTCACTTCACCCAGTGAATCTTAACTTTCAAGACAAAAACCGGAAGAATAAACACCTTTTGTAAAACATTAGAAATCAACCAAAATCTAGTTAATTCATACAAATTGGTAGAGGAGAGGCTCCTAGAGTTTAGGAAAAAAAAAAAACCCAAACAAAATATAAATTCCAATAAATGATATCCTCATTATTTCCCCAGATCAACAAATATGTGCAGTTGTGTATCATATGACTTTGCACATCAAGGGAAGAGTAGATAGCATCATAAAAATTCCCAGAGTTCTCAAGTGTGAAAACGATTAGATGGCTTGAATAACACAAAGCAACTGAGCTAGATCCACATCAAGAGTCATGAAGATCGACTAGGATGATCCTGGTAAATACATTTTGGAAACTGTGAAACGCCACATGAATGGAAGCGGTCATGTCGTTAGCATATGGGGTGGAACGAAGGCAAGCCTTGGAAGCTCCTCCTGCCGTGTGGTTCTCCACTCCTCCCTGCAAATGGAAATGCCCCACCCCTGCATCTGCTCTTAGCTCAGCAGACCTCCTCCACCTCTGTCCAAGAGCATCCACACTTTATCCACTGGCTTCTTAAAGAATCAGGTGCTCGATTCCCTGAATATTTTCAAGAGAGTCACGTAGTCAGTGAACATTTGTCGGCGATGGGCATCAGCAGGGAGGCGGGATAGGACTCACCGTTGCGCGTCCACCACAGGAACAACACTTTGAACATCTGTCCGTGTGCAAAATAGCTTCACAAGTGCTAAGGGAACCAGGTGGGAGATGATAACACAGAAATAAGATGCATTGAAGAGGCAGAGAGGACAGTTTTGCATGACCTGGGTCAGCCCTCCCGCAGCCCTAGCAGCATATTGTGGTGAGGGGTGCCCTTCACGTGAGGGAAGGAAAGAGAAGTGGGTACCAGACTCTGCTTCTAACTCTAAAGCTGCTTCCTCAACCCGCACCAAGTTACACCCAGCACCAGACAAGTCCCCACAGCTTCCTACTCCAGGCTGGTACCCAAGGACAGAGCTTCAGACCTGCCCCAATAACGGGTGGGATCCTGCAGTCCCCGGCCCCAGGCCTGCCCAGTGGACTTAGTTGCTGGGCCCACTCCACAGCCAGGTTGACCCCCCCCGCCCATGCACTGGGCTGGCCCTGCAGCTCCATGGTGTAGCAGGCAGGGCCTAGGCCTATCCTGGTAGGCCCCAGCACTGGACCACCCCTCACTGACCTAGCTTAATGGATACCAGGCTCTAAGTCCACCCTTGAATGGACGCCAGGCTCTAAGTCCACCCTTGAATGGATGCCAGGCTCTAAGTCCACTCTTGCAGACTCAATCAACAGGTCTGCTCCAGCGGATCCAGGCCCAGGCTCACTCACCTGCTGACCCAGGCACTGGAGCAGCTTGCATGAGGACTCCAGTGGCAAGCCTACCTATGGCACATGCCAGACTACAGGTCCGGAATCTCTGCATGGGCTCTTGGTGAAGGGCTACCCAGATGAAGCCAGTCCACAAGACTAGAATGAGTCCCTACTGCCCAAAATGTGCAGACATCAATGTAAGGCAACAAAACCCATGAAAAACCAAGGAGACATAACACCACTAAAAAAATAATCATCTCCCAGTAGCAGACTCCAAAGAAATGGAAATAAACAAATGGCCTGACAATTCAAAATAAGTGTTTGAAGGAAGTTCATGAACTTCAAGAAAATATAGAAAAACAATTCAATAAAATCAGGAAATCAGTAAATGACTGAAATTAAAAATTCAACAGAGAGGCAGAAATTATTTTTTAAAAATGCCTGAAATTCTGGATGTGGAAAATACAATAGATGAAATGAAAAATACAGTAGCTAGGAACGGATGAAACAGAATCCATGAACTTAAAGACAGGTTATTTGAAAACATACAGTCAGAGGAGAAAAAGAATAAAAGGGAATGAGGAAAGCTTATGGGATTTACGGGATAACATCAAAAGAGCAAATATTTGAGTTACAGGTATTCAAGAAGGAGAAGAGAGACAAAGGGTCTGAAAGCATATTTAAATAATAGGAGAAAACATTGCAAACATGGGGAAATATATAAATATCTAGGTACAGGAAGATCAAAAGTCACCAATCAGATTGAATCCAAATAAGACTATACTGAGACATATTATAATCAAACTGTCAAAAATAAAGGATAAAGAAGATCTTAAAAGCGGTGAGAGAAAAGAAGCAAGTCACATGTACAGGAGTTACAGGAAGGTTTATAGCAGACTTCTCAGCAGAAACCTTATAGGCAGGAGAGAGTAGAATGATATATTCAAAGTGCTGAAGGAAAAAAATGGCCAACCAAGAATACCATACATGGCAAAGCTGTCCTTCAGAAATGAAGGAGAGGAAAAGACCTTCCTAGCCTAATAAAAGGATTTCATCACCACCAGACTTGTCCTGCAAGAAATGCTGAAGAGAGTTCTTCAAGCTGAAAGAAAAGAATACTAACTAGTAACATGAAAACATACAAAAGTATGAAACTCACTGGTAAAAAATAAGTATACAGTCAAATTCAGAATACTGTAATACTGTAATGGTGTGGTACAAGTCACTTAAATCTTTAGCGTGAAGGTAAAGACAAAACTATCACAATGATAGCTAAGAAATTTCTTAAGTAATAGCTACAATAAAAAGATATGAATTGTGACATCAAAAGTTTAAATGTAGGGGGGTTGGAGTAAATGTGTAGAGATTTTAAAAATGTGGTCAAAGTTAAGCTGTTATCAGCTTAAAATAGTTTGTTGTAACCATAAGATGTTTTATGTAAACCTTGTGGTACCGACAAAGCAAAGACCTTATTAGATATGCAAAAGAAAGTAAGGAATTGAAGCATATCAGGAGAGAAATCAACAAATCACAAGGGAAGACAGGATAGAAGGAGAAAGGATTTAGAAAATACCAGGAAACACTGAACAAAATGGCATTAGTAAGACCTTACCTGTCAGTAATTACTGTGAATGTAAATGGATTAAATTTTCTAATCAAAAGACAGAGTGGCTGAATGGCTAAAAAAACAGGACCCAACTATATGCTGCCTATAAGAGATTCCTTTCACTTTTAAGGATATAGACTGAAAGTGAAGGGATGAAAAAATATTTCATGCAAATGAAGACTGAAAGAGAGCAGAGGTGCTATACTTAAATAGACTTTATGTCATAAACTGTAAAATAAAATCATTATTGTATAGTGATAAAGAGGTCAATTCATCAAGAAATAATAAATATAAATAAATATGAACTCAAAACTGGAGAATCAAAGTCTATAAAGCAAGTATTAATATGTCTGAGGAGAGAAAGGTAGAGTCTAATGTAGCAGTATGGGACTTCAATTCCCACTTTCAGCAATGGACAGATCATTCAGACAGAAAATCAGTAAGGAAACATCAGTCTTATACAATACTTTTAGACCAAATGGACAAAATAGATATATACAGAATATGCCATATAACAGCAGTGAAATACACATTCTTCTGAAACACAGAGAACATTCTCCAGGATAGATCACATTATGCCACAAAACACATGAACAAATTTAAGAAGATCCAAGTCACATTAGGCATCATCTTTTCTGACCATCCTGCTATGAGACTAGACACCAATAACAGGAGGAATTTCAGAAAATTGGCAAATATGGAAATTGAACAACACGCTTCTTAACAACCAGTGTGTCAAAGAAGAAATTAAAAAGAGAATTAAAAGTTCTCTCCAGGTAAATAAAAATAAAAACAAAGCATACCAAAACCTATGGGATGCAGCAGGAGCAGGTCTAAGAGGGATGTTTATAGTGATAAACGCCTACATCAGAAAAGAAAGAATACACACAAACAACCTAGCGTTACAGCTCAAGGTACCAGAGAAAGAACAAAGCAAGCCAAGGTCTAAGGGAAGGAAAGAAATAGCAAAGATCAGAGCAGAAATAAACGGAATAGAAACTAGAAAAACAATGAAAAAGATCAATGAAACTAGGAGTTTGTTTTTTGAAATAATAAAACTGAAACCTTTAAGTAGACTAAGAAAAAAGAGAAGACTCAAATGGAATCAGAAACGAAGAAGGTGAATACCACAGAAATGTAAAGGACCATGAGGCTATGAACAATTATTTGCCGAAACTGGATAACCCAGAAGAAATGGAAGATCCCTAAACACATAGCACCTATCAAGACAAAATCACAAAGAAAGAGAAGATCTGAACAGACCCGTAACAAATATGGAGATTTGATTAGTAATAAAAAATCTCCCATAAAAAGAGCTCAGGACCTGATGGGTTTAGTGCTGAATCTTACCTAACATTTAAATAAGGACTAATACTCATCCTTCTCAAACTCTTCCAAAAAACTGAAGAAGAGGAATACGTCCACACTCATTTTATGAGGTCAGCATTACCCTGATATCACAGCTGACAAAGGCAGTATAAGAAAAGAAAATTACAGACCAAAATCCCTGATGAACATAGATGCAAAAACCCTCAACAGAATATTAGCAGACTGAATGCAACAGCTCATGAAAAGGATCATTCACCATGATCAAGTGGGATTTATCCCTGGGATGCAAGGATGGTTCAATATATGTAAATCTATTAATGTGATATGCCACATTAACTGAAGAAGGAAGGAAAAAAATCATATGTCTCACTAGATGTATAAAAAGCAGTTGACAAAACACAACATCCTGTCATAATAAAAACAATAAGTCATATGTACTGTAGAAGGAGTGTACCTCAACATAATAAAGGCCATATATGACAGACTCGCAGCTAGCATTATGCTCAGTGGTGAAAAGCTGAACGCTTTCACTCAGATCAGGAACCAGGCAAGGATGCCAACTCACCGCTTTTATTCAACATCGTACGCAAACCCTAGCCAGGGCAATAGGCAAAAGGAAGAAACCAACGGCATCCAAATCGGAAAAAAAAGAAGTTAAAATTGTCCAGTTTGCAGATTTTACATGTGGAAGCCTAAAGATGCCACCAAAAAAACTGTTAGAGCGGATAACTAAATCCAGTAAACTTGTAGGATACAAAATCCACAGAGCATTTTTATACACCAAGAATGAACTGTCTGAAAAAGAAATCAAATAATAATCCCATTTACAATAGCTCAAAAAATATAAAATACTTAGGAATCGATTAGATTTCTCCATGCTCTTAGGGAGCGTAGAGGACGCGTGAGAGCTGGAGGGCGTGTTCCCACTGGCTGTTGATAAATGTTCGTTCTCGGGGTCTGCTCTGCCGCTTGTCAATCCAGCACCAGGAAGTGGTTGTGTTTAGCTTGCTGTGTAGCAGTCACCGCTGTGTGGCGTGTGGAGCTCTGTCTGTGAAACCTTCGGCATCCTCTGAGGGGTGTGGACACAGGTGCAGGGCAACTGTACTTCCCTGGCTCAGAGTCGGATGGGGTTGTCACCTGTCTCGCTAACCCAGGGACTGAGGTTTTGCTGGAGTTAGTCCATGCACCTGAAGTGGACGGCCAGCACTCCACGCTGCTCCACTCCTCATTCCACCCTGATCAGATGAGGCCGAGAGCGTGAGGGCTCTTCCTACCTGCCCTCTTACAGCAGCGAGCTCTGTGGTGTGCGAATGGCGGGCCAAATGAGGAGGAGCCGTGGAGGCAGGGCTCGGGCGCAGGATGCTGGCAGCGGAGGAGGGGACTCGGCAGCTGCCGGCAGTACCCAGGCGAGAGCAGGCCCAGCTTCCTGGGACCCGCCTGCAGGAGTGGCTCGGCTGGAGGAGGACCTGAGCTCTCGGCTCTGCTCGTGCTGGGGTTGGGTGGGAGAGTGGAAGCCGCTGTGGGCGTGTCCCTGGCTTTGTGAAGAGAGTGGCTGTTGTCATCTTCTGGTCTTTCCTGCAGCCTTGCATTAGTTAGCAATGCTTGGCCTGTGGAATTTCCTGTCAGCAGGAGTCCTGGCACATTCTCCTGTCCCTTCACAGCACAGGACCCCCCAGACCCTCTTTTGTTTGGCTCACGGCACTGAGCGTGCCCCCTTCTTCCCAGACACTCTGGGCAGGAGCGCGGTGAAGGTCGTTTCACAATGGCAGGGTGCGTTCGCAGCGTGGCCCAAAGCCCCCGCATGTCAGAAATGTTGTGTATTTCTACTGAGAGCAACAGCAAGACAGATGCAGGGAGAAAAACAAAACAAAAAACAAACAGAAGCTCCAGGGAATCACGTGATGTGGGGGCTCCTGCCACCCTTTCTGTATCCAGTGGAGGGTAACGTCAGCAGACGCCGCAGCCGGCTGGGGGTGGGGACAGGCGGGCTGCTCGCCCTGTGCGATCTACGTGGACGAAGTGTGCGGGCCAGGGCATGCATGCTGAAGCGCTGCTGTTTTTTTTTTTTTTTATTTTTTTTTTTTATTTTTTTTGAAAGAAAGAAAAAGAGAGGAAAGAAAGTGAGAGTGAAAGAAAGAAAGAAAAAGAATGTATGAGAGAAAGAAAGAGGAAGAAAAAGAGGGAGAGAGAACAGGATTCTTGTTCTACTGCCC
>CAUYLG010075884.1:0-10215 GCA_963573385.1 Cacajao melanocephalus | reverse complement strand
GGCTCACTGCAACCTCTGCCTCCCGGGTTCAAGCAATTCTCCTGCCTCAGCCTCCCGAGTAGCTGGGACTACAGGCGCATGCCACCACGCCCAGCTAATATTTTTGTATTTTTAGTACAGACGGGGTTTCACCATGTTGGCCAGGATGGTCTCGATCTCTTGACCTCGTGATCTACCCGCCTTGGCCTCCCAAAGTGCTGGGATTACAGGCTTGAGCTACCGCGCCCGGCCTAAGCTTGTTATTTTGTTTGTTTGGGTTTTTGTTTGCTTTTTCATACCTATCAATTCCTTTGTTTATTTGTGAATCCACCTGATTTTGAGCACATTTCAAGTACATTGCAGACACTAATATATTTTTATCTAATTACTTTAGAACACATTGCATTACTAGATTTCAAGATTTATTTATAACTTTTTTATATGTAAAATTTACATACAAGGAAATGCAGGAATTTTAAGTGTACATTTGTAACTCTCTCAGTCCTTCTTTCCACCATTAGAATGATCCTCACTCTGATATTTTTCTACCTTTTTAAAATTTATTTTAGAGATAGCATCTTGCTCTGTTGCCCAGGCTGAAGTTCAATGTTGCTATCATGGGTCACCGCAGCTGCAAACTCCCAGGCTCAAGCAATCCTCCCACCTCAGCCTCCCGAATAGCAGGATTACAGGTACATGCCATTACGCCCAGCTAATTTTTAAATTTTTTTAAGAGATGGGGGTCTCACTTGTTACTCAGGTTTGTCTTTAACTCTAGTCCTTTAATGATCCTCCTGTCTCAGCCTCCCAAAGTGCTGGGATTATGGGCATGAGCCACCATGCCTGGCCAAAGTAAATGGATTTCAGAAAACCTGAAATGGATGTTCACTCAGCCCATTTTGAGTAGTTGAATATTTTGCTCATTCTCATAACACTTTTACTCTATATTTAGTTGCTATTTATCTATATTTTTGGACCAAGAAATTAAGTGAACTTTGATATAAAAACTGCAAAAATAAAAGAATGATCTGGAATGATGAAGTAAAGACCTTTGGAATCTGCTTTTTTATAAAAGCAGTAAGAACACTTACAAAAACCATCAAAATTGTTTTTAGAACTCTGAAAATTGTTATATGTTTGAAACCATCTGAAAGGTATGTATTTAAAGAAACAAAGACAGCTGAATCTCATTAAAAAGAATGAATGTCATATATTTTAACTTTCCCTAATCCCATTCCTCTCTCCAGCTCTTTAGTGGTTTTGAAAACCAATACCCTTACAACTATGGTAGCTGCAAAAACCAACATTATTGCAGCTACTGGAGGATGAATAAAAGATTTGAAGCTCCACAAAAGCCTAACCCCCAAGGAACTGTCACTATTTTACCAGACTGGTAGATTGCTGAAAAGCTCTATTATTTGAGCTGACTCTAGGAACTCATTTTGTGGAAATAGCCCTATCCTCAAGGAATTTGTGGCAAACAACCAGGGCCAATTGTTTAACACTGACGCTGTCTGAAATGGCATTACCAGTTGATGCTAATATACTCCAGCACACACGGAACTCCTAGGCAAAGACAGGGAGATTTATTGGTTCATAGCATTTAATAAAATTTCTGTTTAATTATTAGCCAATAAGAAAACTACCCAAGCAGAGACTTCAGTGGCCTAAAATGACATAGGATACAGACTTCACAGAAGTAGTGCAGCAAAGTCACTAAAGAAATAAACAGAATCAACAACAACAAGAAGCAGCACAGCCCAGTGTATCTTGGGTGGTAGTGGTGTTTGATTTTCTGAGTTACCACATTAAATTATTTAAAAAATTAAAAATCAGTAATTTTTGTTTTGTTGTGTATGTAAATTAAGATGCTGATTGTAACTCCTATAGCAGACATTAATAATGTGATATTGAAATATTCAGTAAAAGAAACAAAACAACTAAATGGTATACTAGAAAATGTCTATTTAACACCAAATAGAAAGAGAAACAAAACGCATAAGATATCCCCACTAAATAGCAAATGGCAGATTTAAACATTATCTTATCAGTAACTACATTCTGTCAATGGACTCACATCTTTTTGTTTCTTTTTGGGACAGTCTTGCACTTGTTGCCGAGGTTGAAGTGCAATGATGTGGTCTCAGCTCACCACAACCTCTACCGGAACATATATAACAGGTTCAGGTGATACTCCTGCCTCAGCCTTCCAAGTAGCTGGGATTACAGACGTGAACCACCATACTCAGGTAAGTTTTGTATTTTTAGTAGAGATGGGGTTTCACCATGTTGGCCAGGCTAGTGTTGAACTCCTGACCTCAGGTGATCCACCTGCCTCAGTTTCTGAAAGTGCTGGGATTACAGGCCTGAGCAACCATACTTGGCCTCCAATTCTAAGATATAGATGACTGAGTCAATTTAAAAAGCAGCCAATATATTGCCATTATTACAAAAGATAAAGTTGAAATTCAATGAAATAATCAATTGAAAGAAAAAGATGTAAAAAGATATACTATGCAAACAGTACTCAAAATAGATCTGGAATGGCTATAGTATAATCATGCAAAATAGACTTAAAATGTCTTTTGACACAAAAAGGATATTTTGAAGTAAAAAAGGATAAATCCATCCTGAAGGTGTAAAAATTATAAACACATACTTACAAAATAACGGTACTTCAGAAATGTAAAATAAAAGTAACAGAGTTGAATGTAGAAATAGGTAATTCAATAATCATTGGAGGTAAGTCTTTATATAGATAGAGAAAAGTCTCTCCTAGCTTCTTTTTATCTCTAAGGGCTTTTAATTTAAAATGATCATTTTACAAGGGATTCATGTTTTGAGGTGAAATTCTCTGCGCTCCTTCAAAGTGCAAGTTTCATACCCTGAAAAAATTACAAAACATCATTGAAAAATTTAAAGAAGAGTGAAATAAGAGGCAAACAGTCTCTGTTCATGGGTTAGGTGACTTAATATTTTAAATAAAGCAATATTCCCCAAATTATTTTAGAAATTCAATGTATTCCTTTTCAAAATCCTGTGACCAGTTGTTGCATAAACTGGCAACCTGATCCTAAAAATAATAAAAAAATACAAGGAAATCTGAATAATCACAACAATCTTGAAAAAAAAATGTAATTCACACTTCCCAATTTTAGCAAAATTGCCATCATGATTTTAAAATCAAGCAAAAATAAAACAGATGTTTTTTAGAACATAAATTTCTTGCTCTTTTTAATTCCTAATCCATCACATTTCCTACAGTAATAGAAACAGTATGTAAGTTTTTCCAGACATACCTGAAATACATCTTTAAAATTACATATAAATGTTTAGATAAAATGTTTAGTTTACCTAAAGTGTGGGATTAAAAAAAATACCTGCCATCTTATCTCACACTCTTTCTTCTATGTTGGCTATCCACAATCTCTAAACAAATATTCCCAATTATAGCTAATATCAGACCCTGGAAGACAGATAAATGTGATTCAGTGCTGTATAATTCTTTAAAATATTCCCTTGAATACTTAAAGATAATAATGTCTTACAATCATATGTAATTTTAGCATTTGCAAATAGCATTATGTCAGTTGACATAAAAATGTATTTATTAATGAAATGGTGACATGTTAACATATATTCAGCTAACATCTAATAATTATATATCTTGTAGTCAGTATTCTTCATGGCTTTTTTCAAGAATAAACTTTGTTGTCCATGTAATTATTTGAAGTATATCAGCAAAGACTGGCATTTCTGTATTAATTAAGTCTGACATTAGTGAAGACTGACAATTAGTATTCTGGAGCTCCTGGAACTATTGATATTGTCTAGCCAAAGCTCTCATTTTCAGTGACTAAGGTCACTCAGACATTTTCAGCCCAATATTTTTTTCTTTGCATAACACACACACACAGACACACACACACACAGACACACACACACACACACACACACACACACTGATTACTACTGCATGAATCAAGCATAAATAAAATACTCCTTTTCACAAAGGTTTCACTGGTATCTCTCACTCTCTCACTCTCACAACTTCAGTCTTATATGATTTACTCTTTTCATTTTTTGACAGTGATTTTAAAATCTAAGCTCACTTAATGCTCAAAAGCATCATATATTATTTAAGAAAGATGTATGTTGAATGTATTTCTCCAGCTATTAGCCCCTAGGGAGAACTCTTTGAAAATTCTGCTTAGTGGTTAAGTCTAGGTAATTTTTTTTAGGTGCAACTGTATTTTCAGGCATTTCCCACCATATACACTCAACAATATATGGTTTGTGTTTTGTTGCTATTAATTATTATTTGATAATTCACATTGAACCAAGCTTTAAATGTTATAAGGTTTTAAGCTTTTCAATGAAATTAGACATTGTGACTAACAGACCAGCTTGAGAGCGTTTCCCAATCCCTTGTAAAATTAATCATTGCTTCTAGGAGCAAGTCAAAATTTTTCTGAATTCAATTTGACAATGAAGATTTTACAACTCACTACAACTGTTTTGCTAATGGCAAAGAATCTTTCTGTCAGCCACTGCTGTAAACTTTGTATTTGTCATCTATTGAACCATGAATACAAGCATAATAATAAAAGAATATGACTAAGAAACTAACAGGTTTTATATCATTATTTCTCACATCAGTGTTAGTTTAGCAGATTCTGCGTAATTTTTACCTGGAGGTAGCTAAATTAGAAATATATATATATGTGTGTGTATACACACACACACACACACACACATAACTAGTATAAATGTGTTTTGAAGTTAAAAAGTTATCATTTCTTCTAAAAGTAAAAAGGAGAGGTTCATTTATAAGGTACCAGTTGATATGGTTTGGCAGTGTGCCCACCCAAAGTTCATCTTCAATTGTATCTCCCATAATCCCCACATGTTGTAGTAGGGACCTGGTGGGAGGTAATTGAATTATGGGGGGGGGGTTTCCGTGCTGTTCTCCTTATAGTTAATAAGTCTCACAAGATTTGATGGTTTTACAAACAGCAGTTGTTCTGCACATTCTTTTGCCTTCTACCATGTAAGATGTGCCTTTGCTCATTCTTTGCCTTCTGCCATGATTGTGAGGCCTCCCAAGCTGTGTGGAACTGTGAGTCAATAACACCTCTTTCCTTTATAAATTACACAGTCTTGGATATGTTTTAATCAGCAAAATGAGATGAACTAATACACCAGTAGAGCTGAGAATGACATAGGGCCTCAAGGCATTTTATTGGAAAAAACAGACAAAAAACAGGTAGAAAACCATTCTCAATAAGTGGTACACACGTTATTTTTTCTCCTATTCTTTTTAAACTCCCTCATCTGCTAAGTAATATACTTTATTTTTTTCTGAACTAACTATGAATATTTAATTTTTATTCAGTCATATAATAAAATCTGACCCTAGAGTGGGAAGGTAGGGAAGTTGGATAGAAGATATAATAAGATATATGGGTTCTCCAGAGAAACAGAATCATATGGAGAGAGAGAGAAAGAGAGAAAGAAAGAATTATACAGATTGACTGGCATGATTATGGAGGGTGAGAAGTCCCAAAATCTCCAGTCAAAAGCTGGAGACCTGGGAGAGCCATTGTGTAGTTTCAGGCTGAGTCTGAAGGCTGAGAATCAGGAGAGCTGATACTGTAGGTTCCAGTCTGAAGGCTCGTAGGATTGAGACCCAAGAAGAGCCAATGTTTCAGTTCCAGTGCAAAAGCTGGAAAAGACTAATGTCAGAGCTTAAAAAGTTAGTCAGGAAGTCTTTCTTAGCATTTTTGTTCTATGCAAGTCTACAAGTGATTGGAAGAGGTCTGTCCACGTTAGGGAGGATAATCACCATTACTCAGTCTAACAATTCAAACATTAATCTCCAGAAACTCTCACAGACACACCCCAAAGAATGTTTAGCCAAATGTCCAGGCATCCTATGACCTAGTCAAGTTGACACACAAAATTAATCATTACATAGAGAAAAATAGGAAGTAATAATTAAAACCTTCAACCACAATATTTTTATGTGAAAATAGGCAAACAAATTTTGTTGTTACTCAGCGAAAGGATATTTTTTATGCATCTATGCCTACTTGTATCACAAAGGCCTCACACTACTGTAGCTAATTTTTATATGACTGTACTATCCATTAATCTGTGAATCCCTAAAAAGCAGAGCGGGTATCATTCCTGAGTATCCGGCAGAGAGTCTTGAATGTGTTGCACATTCGATAAATGTTTCTTGAGTGTATTAGAGGATGAACAATATCATCAGCAATTAATAATTCTCATTATATATTATTTAGGGGTATCACAGCATTTTTACATGGTTTATCTCACTTGAGAATTATGATCTTTAAGGAAACCAAAATATCTCACTCCAAAATATACTTCGTTGACATATTTCAAGATGGCTATTCAGAAAGGATGGAAATATAAGAGTAGCTGAAAAGCTGTCTTTTGAGGAAGAGATTTGTCTCGGTAGAGAAAATGTGCATTGATGCAGCCAGGCTTTCTCTGAGGCTGTCTCTTGTCCTGATCTAGAAAAGATTCACTGAGAGTCTGATAACTTTAATATCTGAAAGAAATATTTACCATCTGTTCTCTCCAAGGACTGCTGTCTGTAAGGTTTCATCTACATAACAAGACCACCTTTTCTAGTCAGGTCTCCTGTGCTCTCTCTCCCATAACTTGTTTTATTACTGTAACTTTTTTGCCAAATTTTAAGCCCCCATTTTCTCTGTAACCTTGAAATGGTATAAAAGCATGAACCATCTTGCCTTTTCTTGAGATCTTTGTAAATCTCCTATGCATATTAATAAATTTGCATGGTATTTAGCTATGAATCTGTCTTTTGTCACTTGATTTTCAGCTGCAACCCCAATTTCCATAAATGAAAAAAGGAAAGCGCAGAGATACTATTGGCATATATCCAGAAATGAGCAGAAGAAGCACCCGAAATCAGAGCTTCTGACCCAAAGCTGTATACTGCAGCAAGTGTAAGGAAATGATTATGAAATGATGGAAGGAAAAAATAGTAGAAACTGAACACCATTTAGAAGCTAATATAATTATAGATACTTTTAACTACTGACAAAGAGATACATTTTCTTTGTATTGAGTATATGTTACCTTGTTTAGCAGTTTTAATAACCCTGTGAAATAGGGATTATTATTACTGCTTTAACAATGAGAAAACTGAAGTGTTCAGAAATTCTATAACCCACAAATGAGTGTTCTGGCCCGAAGATAGTATGCAGTTTATTTGCCAAAGGACCCATGGAGAGAGCAGTATGCTGTTGCTGTTATGCATGCCATTTTTGTAAAGTGGAGGTCAGTGTAAAAGCTGAGGCAAGCCTGGCAAACAACTCCTCTATCCAGCCCTTGGTAGAGAGGTCTGTTCTTCCTGTTACCAGCTGAGCAGCAATTATGGGTTCAACTTACTGCAAGGCGCCTAGAACCTGTTGTTCAATTAAGAAACGCAGGGTTTAGCATCCTCCCTCAGTTGTGACCAGATCCGCACTTACGACCAGATCCTCAGGGAAATGCTTTCCCAAGTTGGACTTGCCAGTGGGCTCAATGGGTCCTCTCAGTACTTGTGGTCACATCTAAAGACATTGTTATCCCAGGAAGGGGAAAAATCTAAGGCTTGCACCTGAGCCACTACTATTTTAGCTGTCTCAAATGCTTTATCTTGTTCTTTATCCCAACATCAAGGAGATTCCTTTTTTACTAGTTGATCTAGGGATATAAATATTGAGCTACATGTGTAATAAAAGCCCATCAGTACCCCAAAGGGGCTAAGAAAATTTGTAACTACATAACTGTCTTAAGCATGGAAAATTGTGTATTGTTTCAGTTACCATGCATGGAATAAGGTATGTCTTACTCAACCAGGTGACCCCTATAAACTTTGCAGCTGGTTCCAAGCCTTGTAACTTCTGTTTCCTGAGTTTCAAGCTTATTAGCCAGATTAGACACTCACGCAGACGTGGTCTTCCTCACATCAGTTTTGAACTGTAATTCTTCTAATTTTTGCACACTCACTCCATGTGCTTCCGATGCCTGCAAGACTGTTAACAGTGACCACCTCCCTGCTGCCACCACTTGGCAACTCTTTTCACTGCAGCTTTCTTCTAACCAATGTTCTAGACCCTCTGGCATTTTCAGGGCATCCCTGTATTCATGTGATACTTAATAGGCGTCTAGCAAATGGGCAATGCAGCAACATATAGATGAGGAGGGCCACTGGAATTTCCCTGATGGAGGTTTCTTTCTCCTCGCACAACTTTGGCTTCCTGACTCCTCCTAGCTTAGTTTGATTGCTATTTGTTCTGAGAAAGGGCCATGTATGCAAAGAGGCCCCCAAATGCCAAAGGAACCATGAAGCCAAAGAAAGAGGCAGACAAACTCTTCTTGTGGGTGTAGGGTGACTTGTTAGGCAGGACTTGCAGACAGAAGTGAGGTCCTGAGAAGCCTCAAATCAGGTAGATCTCTGTACTGCAAACTCCCAGTCCAAGGGCTTATATCTTAGAGAAAAATATATGTGCCCTTGAGGAAGTTTGTAGGTGGCTATGAGTGTCACAGCCTATGATTTCTGCAACAGAATTATGGGTTGCTCTCGATGAAACTTATAGTAAATAAGTGTTCCTACATAAAGAGTAATACATCAACTAGACATTTTGAAGACGTTTCCAGACCTGGGGTTAGTCTGTGGATTAGCATTTAAAATAAAGTTACTCTTGTCCCCACAGATATGTTGATGGAAAAATAAAGCACAAACGCAGGTACTAGAACCTAGACATTATAGCAAGATTTATTCTGAGCCAAGTTTGAGGGCTTAAAACCACAAACACAGACTCATTATAAACCAAAAGTGTGTCCCAAAGTAGATTGCATGTGGCAGAGTATACAAGCATTTTCCATCAGGGCGACATGTGTGGCACAGGACATAGAGGAAACAGGTAGTAAAGCAACAGTTACATTGTTGTGATTTTGATTGGGGCTCAGTGACTTCACACACAAGATTTGGTACATATGTGATTGAACGTTAGGGGGAACATTTAGGCATCTTAGAGACTGGTGCAAGGTGTGGAGGAAGGTGACTGATTCTATTCTGTCTTTGCTCTACATCTGATAAACTGGTTTGTGACCAATATCTCTCCAAGAAATATCTTAAAATCCCCTCTTACACAGGCAAGAGGTCAGCTTTAGTTTGTAGACCTAGTGTTTATTATCCATATGCCTGACTGTAGCCATTGTGGGCCATTGTTAATAATTTATTTTAAATTTCCTTTTATGAACAGATATATAAATACAGAAATGTTGGTGTGTATAATTTGCTGCATTGGAGACAGCTATTTGGCATTCTTTTTATGCTTCATTCTGTAGGATTGTTTCACTTCCTCAACTATCCCTTTCTTATGTTGTCATAATAACACTGATTTAGAGAACTCCATTACATATGCCAAAGAACTGCTTTGATAGAATAGAACAAAATGGACATTTAAATTCAAGAATTTGATTTGCTTTGTAACCCTGTAAACTGTTTTGTTTCATGGCTTCACATTCATTGTAAGGTGTTAAATAGGTTAAGTTAATTCACAATTTTTACACTGTGCTAAGAAATAAACCATGACATTTTGTGCAATAGCCAAATAATGATAAAAATATTCTAGTTTTGGAAGAAGAAATCTAAATTCAGTTTGAACTCATTGATTTTAAGATGTCCAAATAGAGATGCTTAAAGAGCAGTTCAAGATGAAAGATATGTGAGTAGATAATTGTAGTGTGGGACAGAAACAAAGCTTTGAAAGTCAAAGTTACTTCAGAGTAATCATTCGAGTTTTAAGGATACATGTAATTTTATCAAGGAATAAGAAAGGAATGATGGCAGAATCCAGAACATTGGAGTGTTTCTATCATTATTGTTGGAAGAAAGAGAACAGGGACAAAGGTACATTTCCAAGAGAAGAAGGGGAAGTTTCATAAATGCTATACAAGACTCAGGCAAGGAAACTTTAGAAAGGAACATTGGGCCAGGTGCGGTGGCTCACGCCTGTAATCCCAGCACTTTGGGAGGCCGAGGTGCGTGGATCACGACGTCAAGAGATCGAGATCATCCTGGCCAACATGGTGAAACCCCGTCTCTACAAAAAAAAAAAAAAAAAAAAAAAAAAAAAAAAAAAAAAAAAAAAAAAAATAAATGGGCCGTGTGGGCCCCCCCAAAATACCCAC
>CAUYLG010075881.1:0-68329 GCA_963573385.1 Cacajao melanocephalus | reverse complement strand
ACACCTATCAAATGTAGATTAGGTCTTTCCACATAATTCCATATTTCTTGGCGGCTTTGTTCATTTATTTTTACTCTTTTTTCTCTAATCTTGCCTTCTCATTTTATTTCATTGAGTTGATCTTTAATCTCTGATATTTTTTCTTGGTTGATTCGGCTATTGAAACTTGTGTATGCTTCGCGACGTTCTCGTGTTGTGTTTTTCAGCTCCATCAATTCATTTATATTCCTCTCTGTTTATTCTTGTTAGCATTTCCTCAAATCTTTTTTCAAGGTTCTTAGTTTCTTTGCACTGAGTTAGAACATGATCTTTTAGCTCAGATAAATTTGTTGTTACCTACCTTCTGAAGCCTGTTTCTGTCAATTCATCAGATTCATTCTCCATCCAGCCTTGTTCCCTTGCTGGTGAGGAGTTGTGATCTCTTGGAGGGGGAGAGGTATTCCAGTTTTGGGTATTTTCATCCTGTTTGCACTGGTTTCTTCCCATCTTTGTGGATTTATCTACCTGTGGTCTTTGTGGCTGGTGACTTTCAGATGGGTTTTCTGAGTGGACGTCCTTTTTGTTGCTGATGAAGTTATTTCTTTCTGTTTCTTAGTTTTCCTTCTAACAGTCAGGCCCCCGTACTGTAGGACGGCTGGAGGTCTGCTTCAGACCCTACTTGCCTAGGGATCACCTGCAACAGCTGCAGAATAGTAAAGGTTGCTGCCAGTTTCTTCTTCTGTTATCTTTGTCCCAGAAGGGTACCCACCAGATGTCAACTTGAGCTCTCCTTTGTGAGGTGTCTCTTTTGGAGTGCTGCTTGAGGAGACAGTCTTTCCCTCATAGGAGCTCAAGTGCTGAGCTGTGAGCTCCATTGTTCTGTTCAGAGCTGCTGGGCAGGTATGTTTAAGTCTGCTGCAGTGGAACTCATAACCACCTTTTTTTCCCAAGTGCTGTGTCCTGGGAAGGTGGGGCTTTATTTATAAGTTCCTGTCATTCTGCTGCCTTTTTTCAGAGATGCCCTGCCCAGCGAGGAGGTAGCCTAGTCACAGTCTGCCAGCAGAGGCATTGCTGAGCTGCTGTGGGCTCTGCCCAGCTGCTGTGTGAACTTCCTTGCAGTTTTGTTTATAGGGGTATAGTTAGAACTGCCTCCTTAATGGCCATCTGCCTCTGTAAAGGCAGACTGTCTCTGTAATGGCAGATAGCCTCGGTAATGGCAGACTGCCTCAGTAATGGTGGACTGCCTCAGTAATGGCGGACTGCCTCAGTAATGGCAGACTGCCTCAGTAGTGGCAGTGTCACCTTTCCCCCACAGACCTGGACTGCTTGCTGTGAAACTCTCAGTCCAGACTGTTTCAGATTGCTGGTCTTTGTGGGGGTGGGACCACCCAAGCCAGATCACCTGGCTCCCTGTTTCAATCACCTTTTTTTCAGTTGAACAGGTGACTCTGTCTCCCAGGCATTCCAGTCGCCAGTTGAAACGATGTCCGGATTTGTGTGAGTTTTTGTGTGGAGACCCGCTACACTGGCTGAAACAGCTGTGCTGGAGACTCGTGGCTCTTTTCCGCCTGGGACTCTCCTGGTCCGTGGGCAGTAAAAATTCATTTGGAAATGCGGTGATCACTCACCGTCTGCATTTTTGCTGGGAACTGCAATCCAGAGCTGTTCCTATTCAGCCATCTTGGATCCTCCCCATCTTCTGGGATTTTTATAATTTCAGATCTTTCATTTAGGTTTTTAATGCATATTGAGTTAATTTTTGTATATGGTGGGAGGTATGGGCCCAGTTTCTTTCTTCTGCCTATGGCTAGACAATTTTCTTGGCACCATTCATTGAATAGAGAGTCCTTTCCCCAGCATATATTTTTGTTGACTTTGTTGAAGATCAGTTGGTTGTAGGTATGTGGCATTATCTTTGTGTTCTCATTCTGTTCTGTTGTTCTATGTATCTATTTTTTTTCTTATTTTTATATGTATCTATTTTTATACCAGTGCCATGCTGTTTTGGTTACTCTAGTCTTATCATATAATTTGAAGTTAGGTAATGTAATGCCTCAAGCTTTGTTCTTTTTCCTTAGGATTGCTTTGGCTATTCAGGCTCTTTTTGGTTTCATAAGAGTTTTAAGATTGCTTTCTCTAATTCTGTGAAAAATGACATTATTTTGTTCTGATAATGCTTAGTGCTGGCTCAGGTCAGTTTTCTCATATGTAAAATGGGGATAATAATAATAATAATAATAATCTTCCTCACAGGTTGTGTATTAAATGATATCTGGAATGTAAAGTTCTTGGTATGGAAATGCTAGCTATTATTTTTACTAAAAATTTAGTAAGGTCTCAGTATCCTGTGTATTGATGGGCTTAAGGTTCTTATTTTATCCCCGTCATTTCTTACTCTTGGTACATGTGAATGCCATTGGATTTCATAAGCAAATTGTAAGGATTCTAATGAAATGGTTTGCCTCTTTAGGATCATACATGTTAAAACAAAGGAAGGCAACTGTCAAAGTTTATGTTTCTTTTTATTCTATGGAACGAAAATCAAATATGGCTGGTCAAATAATAAGGCCAATTATACTTAATTATTGTTTTGTGAGTTTGTATAAGTCAACTGACCTCTCTGGGCTGCAGCTTCCTTGTCTGCAAGATAAGGGAGTTAGACCAGATGAGTGAACTATTTCTTTTCAGCTAAGTTTCACCTGATTATTACTATTTATGTAATATTAACTAGATGCTATATATTCATCTTTAATATGCTTGAGGACAGTTATTAACTTACCCTTAGCCTTTTGTTGTTGATCATAGAAAACTACTGGGTATCTTTGTTTCTACTGCATCTATTCTCAGCCTGTATAATGAGTCTCAGAGCCTCTTGTTCTAAGATCTGGGAAGGCTGTTGGCTCTGGAATAGGGATGACCTTTCAGAAAAGGTCACCTTGCCATCTGTAAATTTTCCCCAGATAGCCATCAGGCCTGGGTAAGGCATGGGTTCCCCTAATTGGATGGAGGGTCAGAGCCAGGATGGCTGAGTCAAAGTTTAGAAATGAATCTTCTCCAGGACTTGGGGCATGGCTTTGTCACTTACCTACAGTTCAGAAGTGTAAGTGAATCATTCCAAGGATAAATTTCTCCAAAGGGCAGAAAGATGTGTTAGGGAGGTTCACAAAGAATTTTCTGTGAGAAATTTGTGAGAATTTTCTGTGAGAAAATTGAACTGTGAACAAAGAAGGTCTACCAAGAGAGGAAATAGTTTTGATCTGTCATTTATCAGATAGGAGGGAGGGACGTGAAGCCTGCCTCCTCTTACAGCTAGGTCATCAGAGAGTTTGACTATAGCATTTTAAAACAGCAGAGAAAAAAAAGGTAACAACACTAGGGGTTTGTTAAAGAATTTATGATATAATTATAGAATGGAATATTATGCATCAACTACAAATGATGTTTATAAAGAATACTTAAATGACATGGGAAAATGTTCAAGATATAACAGATAATAGTACATAGCTGTTGAAAATTATAAGTAAACCATGATATTAAATATGTAAAAATCTTAATAGACAAACAGATGCAAGGCAGTGGACTAGAATATTAACAGTGTTTATATTAGGGTGATAAGATTATGGATGAATCTTGTTTTAATGTTTATAATTTTTCTAAACATTATGAAATATGTCTTAATTTTATAGTCAGAATAAAAAGTGATACAAGTTATCTTTTTTTTTTTTTTTTTTGAGACAGAATCTTGCTCTGTCACCAGGCTGGAGTGCAGTGGCCAATCTCGGCTCACTACATCCTCTGCCTCCTGGGTTCAAGCGATTATTCTCCCTCAGCCTCTTGAGTAGCTGGGACCAGAGGTGCGTGCTAGCCTGCCCAGCTAATTTTTGTATTTTTAGTAGAGACAGGGTTTCAGCATGTTGGCCAGGATGGTCTCGATCTCTCGACTTCGTGATCCACCCACCTTGGCCTCCCAAAGTACTGGGATTACAGGCGTGAGCCACTGCGCCTGGCCACAAGTTATCTTTAAAAAAAAAAACACCCCACATACGCAAAACCCCCAATTAGAATAGTTACACAAAGCTTAGATTATCAAGAAAGAGGAAAAAAATTACTGGAAAAGTTTTGAGGAAGTCATTGAGTACCAGAAGAGGAGAGCAGTTGGCCATGCTGGTGGAATAACTTTCTCTGCAAATGGCTTGGGAGTTAAAGCAGAGTGCACAGGGGTGGTTATAAGTCTCAGAAATCCTGCCATGGAGGCGCTTCCTTTTGTGCCCTATTACTTAACCTTGAGGGACACAGAGAGCATGAGCTGCCAAGGGGCTTTTGGTTGCCTTACCGTCCTGCTAAGAACATACAGTGTTGTTTGACTTTCCCTTTGCTTAGGGAACCTCCTCCAGATACTCAGCTGGCTGGTTGCTTGCAAGTGGGATGGATTTTGCAAAGTTCCTAGAAGTGAGTTGGAGGAAGCTTGACATAAACCAAGCACTGTGTGTCAAAAGCTCCAGAGGGCTACCTTATGTCTCACACAAATGTTACATTCCTAATATTTATAACTCCTTTAAACATTCATCCAGACGTTTCCCAACTCCTCAACAGAGTTCCTACCATTGTCTTTTCGACACAACCTGTCCCCATCCTATGAAAATCTCCCCTCTATGAGAGACTTCATTCATTCATTCATTCTTCTTTTTTTTTGTTGAGGTGGGTTTCATTCTGTCACCCTGGCTGGAGTGCAGTGGCGTGATCTTGGCTCATGGCAAACTCCACGTGCTGTGTTCTAGCGATTCTCCTGCCTCAGACTCCCTAGTAGCTGGGATTACAGGCACCCGCCACCATGCCTGGCTACTTTTTTGTATTTTCAGTGGAGACGGGGTTTCACCAGGTTGGCCAGGTTGGTCTCAAGTTCCTGGTGTCAAGTGATCCACCTGCTTTGGCCTCCCAAATTGCTGGGATTACAGGCATGAGCCATAGCTCCCCGCCTATTCTTTCTTAAGATCACTTTGTCTCCCCTTTAATCTCTCCTGGATTTCAAGCACCCCTTTTCCACAACTCTGATATCCATCAATAAAGAATAATTCCCATGAGCCCATCATGTAGTGACCCACTATTTTTCAGTGACAGAAAAAAAAAGGTCTTTATAAACAGAAGTAAAAGTCTAAAGTCATCAAAACAATGTTATATCCTGTGTGAAATGCTGCAGTCAGGATGCCTTGTGGTTTGAGTCCCCTGATCATGTGCCCTAAGGGGATGGTGGCAGTGGTGGTGGCCGTGGATGACGGAGACTGTCAGGCCTTGGCAGGTGCGACTTTCAGTTCCCCTCACACTGCAGGTTCCTCAAGGAGGAGGGGCTGGAACCCTAGCCCATCGTCAGGACAAAGATGCTCAGGCTGCTCTTGGTTCTCAACTTATTCCCCTCAATTCAAGCAACAGGTAAACAATTTTAATTTCTTTCCTTCTCTAAATTTTTTTTGAGGTCTTGCAATCAGCTTGGTTTATTTTAAATTTCTAATAATGTATGAAATTTGAACATTTGAAGTGTAGTTTTGCTGTAATATGGCAATGTGTTATTTTGAAACTCACTGATTTTCAGACTACAATATAGTGTCTTAACAAAAGTCCCTTGGAAATAAACGACGTTTTTCTAGCTATTAGTTGACAGTGTCCCAAGAATTTATTATTATTATTATTTTTTACATTGAGATGGGTTTTCACTATGTTGCCCAGGCTGTTCTTGAATTCCTGAGCTCAAGCAATGCATCTGCTTCTGCCTCCCAAAGTCCTGGGATTATAGGCATGAGCCACCACACCCAGCCAAGAATTTTTAACTTATGTATAGTTTCTTTCTTTTTCTTCTTCTTTTTTTTTAATTTAAGAGAGCTGCTGTACGTAGATTGGTGCTAGAAACTCTGGATTTAGGCTGCCTGTGTTCCTATCACAGGTCCAATTCTCACTAGCTAAACTTAGGCTACAATTTAAACTCTCTAAACCTCAGTTTCCTTATCTGTAAAGTGGGAATGATAATAAACCTCACCTCAAAGTCATTGTGAGGAGACAATGAAATAATCCATGTGAAAGGATTAGCTCAGTCAGTGCTGGGCTCTCAGAATAAAAGCGATTTGTAATTACTCTAGCTACCTGAATTGCATGAGTTCTAAAGTGAATCCTGAAGTCACCACAGAAGCCGCTACAATACCAATATTAATAAATTAGTTTTCTTTTACAATTGGCCAAAATCTATTTTCTTAGATTAAAATTCTTTAAGTTCCCAGTGACGATGACGAGGAGGATAATATATCTAGCGTTTTGAGCAGCACACAGTTCTCATAACTAGGAGGTAGGTATTACAGTTAACTTCATTTCAGGTGGAGAGACTGAGGGGTGGGCATGTTAAGGGAATTTGCCCAGGGATATACAGGTGGTAGCTCTTGGAGACAGGGTCTGAATTACCTTAGTCTGACTCCAGAGCTGGTGTTGTTATTATGCTGTTCCATCTAACACGCTGTGATTTGTAATTTCATGGACCCAGGTAAATCCATGGTTAAATTAACTTCAGAAAATCACAATCGCAATTCCTGACAAAGAGGACTTGTTACTTTGGTGGGCTGGAGTAAGATGTTCTTTCAACTTGTTCTCAGAGTTAGAAAAAGGTCCCTGCTTGGCTCAAAAACTGGACAGATAGGGGTCCACAGTCATGCTTAAATAAGGACAATTATTTTTCCCTGAAAGATACATTGAAAAGTCAGTATCTTCAGTTTTCTTTCTTATTTATTTTGGCAGTTCCTGTACTGCATTATTTGTTGTTATTCTTAAACATTAAGTGTATATAGCCCAAAGAGTATGATTCCCCAATCTTTTGGGACAGTAGTTACATATATACCCATTTATTTTATGGCCTGATGTACCAGTGAGCACAAATTGTGTATATTTATAAAACGTGTTGATAAAATGAAAGACATGAGTTGGCAATGAGATAAGGTATTCTCTTATCTGGTACCAAGCATTTACAGCTACCAAATATATTCTAAAAGAGTCTTTAAAATTTATTTTAAAAGGTCTAAACTTTATTTTTTTATTTTATTATTTATTTATTTAAGTTTTTATTGTACTTTAAATTCTGGAGTACATGTGCAGATCTTGCAGGTTTGTTGCATGGGTACACACATGCCATGGTGGTTTGCTGTCTCCGTTCCCCAGAGACTCCTCAAACTTATTTTAAAGTAAATGTTTATTTTACCTTATTTTTAAGGGATCTCTCAAACTTCTTTTAAAGTAAATATTTAAAATTTCTTAATTTGTTAGACAGTCAAGGGAAGGCTACCCTGACTGAAAACTATTCAAAATCGGTCACTGTACACTAAATACTTTTCTGATGTGCTTTGTGAACACTTATCTGTCATCCACTTTTTCACTCTCTTTTGAAAAGTTTTGGTAAGACTCAAAGCTTTGTACGTTTTCTTTAGAAAGTTTACTAAAAGGGGGCTAGCTAGCTAAGCGGTTGGAGAGTTCACACACGTAGGGTCTTTGTTTTCTACTTTGAGATAGATTTACTTTTCAAATGCCAATTCACTTTCCCAATACCTTTTAGCATTAGATACTGAGTGGCTATATAATAAAGAAGGAAAGGGATGGGAGTGAAGGGAACACTTTTACACAGTCTTTTCCAGTAAGAAAACTTTTGAGCAAGAAAATAATGATAACACAAAAAATGTATGATCTGGCCAGGCACGGTGGCTCACGCCTGTAATCCCAGCACTCTGGGAGGGCGAGGCGGGTGGAGCACTTGAAGTCAGGAGTTGGAGATCAGCCAGGCCAACATGGTGAAACCCTGTGTCTACTAAAAATACAAAAAAATTAGCTACATGTGGTGGCACACAGCAGTAATCCCAGCTCCTTGGGAGGCTGAGGCAGAAGAATTGCTTGAACCTGGGAGGCAGAGTTTGCGGTGAGCTGAGATGGCATCCCTGTACTCCAGCCTGGGCAACAGAGCAAAAAAAAAAAAAAAAAAAAAAAAAAAAATTATGATCCATTCTAATCAAATGGTGCAAAGCTTCTTGTGTGCTTTCCCTTTCTCTCTATTTACCTTCCATTAAGAAATTATAGATAAGGAAATTCTCTGGTCAAAGTGTAATTGTCCTTCCTAGGTCTGAGAAACCACTGTAATGCCTGTGTTGAGACGTGTGTCTGTTCGTGTGCCTGTGTGCATGCATGTATATAAAGAATAGTTTCTTTTCCCATTAATTTAATAATGTAACTTATTTTTTCATAGCATAGCTTAAAATATTTATTCTATAAAGATTAAGTCTAACCTGATTCCTTGAGATTTGGATGACAGTATAGGGAGATACTTACAGCTAAATTAAAGAAGTATGATTTAGGAAGAGTGAGGAAACCTTAACTTAGACAAGCCCTTTGCATGTTTTCTACCAGACTTGGATAATTGTGCAACTGAGATCCACAGAGAGGATTTTGCTGGACTTTGGGATATGAGTCCAGCCCAGAACTACAGACCCTTAAAAGGGAAATGAGGTGGGATTGATGCTAGAAGGATAATATGCACAAAATACATGGCATCGGTCACATGTTTCAGGCTATATTGGCTATTTTTAAATAAGCCTAATCATCCAGTATCAAGAGGAAAATTAGCATAACACCACTTATTTTTCCATGAGATCATTCCTTTTCATTTCTCCAAAACTTTGGCAAAAAACTGTAAAAATGGCCAGTTTGGACACAGCTAATTTCTCCAATGCCGTCCCCTCAGCACTTAATTTTCTGAGAGAGGCACAGAAGGCAGGAAAATAACTGACATTTAATAAAAAGTCATCAACAAAGCAAAGTAATTAAAAACTTTATTTTTAGTCTTCAGCAAATGACTCCCCTGAGCTAGCTGTATACAGAAAGAAGAAGTAATTTGTTTCTCAGTTTTTCTCTCTCTCTTTTTTAACTTTTTAATTTAATTTTTCTTTTACAATTCCACTGGATTGTTTCTCACATTAAGTGTTGCTCCAAGGCTGGGCTTGGGAAAGTAAGGTGAAAAAAATGAACATCAAAAAAAATCAACAGATTGCCATGTTTACATGATTTCCAATGCGCTGTGACCAGTTTTTCTGTTAAAAGAAATTGGATGTTTTTGTCATTTCAAGTAAATTTGATTGATATTTCAAAGGTATAGACACTGCTTAAGGATTTATTTTTCTCTACTACCATACCCTAGTTAACACACTGTGGTATGTGTGTGTGTGTGTGTGTGTGTTTGAGATGGAGTCTCACTCTGTCACCCAGGCTGGAGTGTAGTGGTGCAATCTCGGCTCACTGCAACCTCTGCCTCCAGGGTTCAAGCAATTCTCCTGCCTCAGCCTCCCAAGTAGCTGGGATTACAGGCGCCTGCCACCAGGCCTGGCTAATTTTTTATTTTTATTTTTAGTAGAGATGGGGTTTCACTATGTTAGCTAGGCTGGTCTCGAACTCCTGACCTCAAGTGATATGCCCACCTTGGCCTCTCAAAGTTCTGGGATTACAGGCATGAGCCACCACGCCCAGCCAACACACTTGTGTTTTTTAAGGCAATCATCCAGCAAGGTCATTTACAGCAAGTACTGTAAAATTAATATCCATATATCAATACCAGGAAATGAAATGAGTCATTGCTACAGTTAGATTAGAAATAGAAAGGAATCTGTGATTTTAACTCCAAAGCTCTCACATTCAAACTTTTACTATGGGTGGGGAGAGGATCTCGATGCCTTCCCTTCTTTAAGACATATACCCTCCTCCTTTTTAACGTCTTTGTTCTTTTTTTTCAAGGTGCAGAAATGCCATATGATTACCATTTGGCTTTTATCTTGTGTGGATATCTTCCTCCAAGTATTTCCTGAATTCAGTGTGCTGACATTTACACAATGAAAATTTTTATTGCCACCAACATCCCAGAAGAAAATTTTGTTTGTGGTTTATCATCTCTAGCACAAAAGCCCCTTATGCACTAGTGTAGGCACTGATAAGGAGACACAATTCATTTCAGACTTTGTTGTCTGAAAATCAGAGGATAGACTTCTTCAAAGCACAATTGTTTCCCAGCAGGTCATGGCAAGGGATAGAATCTTTTTCTCTTTTTCACGTTGGTTAAATTTTTGTTTGCCTTCTTCTTCAAGAAATTTATTATTTATGGAACATCACAGAGGCTGGAACTTTTCTTGTCAGTAGATACTTTAGCTGAGTATCTGGAAAAATGACATCAGGGTGGTTTTGTGACTGATTGAACAGGTCTCTGGTTAAGGTGTGTTAAGGTGTGTCTCTTTTACAGTGATTTCTGTGACCGTTTTTGAACAATGACAGGGTGTTAGCACCAAAAATAAAAAAAACAAGACAATTCACTCAGAGCTTTGAGTCTGATAATTATGGCATGAGAATTGGTGCCTAAAGCTGGGGGGAAGGTAACCCAGGCCTCACAGAGAGGTGGTTGCATGCAAGGGTCTAACTTTTCCCTTGTTAATCTCATTTCCATGGCTCCAAACACTAGAGGAGAGGTGCACTGGACAGAATCAAGAACTACTCAGTCATTTGGTAGAAGCTTGGAAATAGAGTTTAGACTTCTTTGACCTCATTATTTCAATGTTAATTTCAAAGGCATGTTTATTTAGTCTGGTGTCATCATGCAGGTTATATGTGCTTCTGTTTTCATTGCTGGAAGAGAACCTACGAGGTGGTGAAGAATTTCTTACTTAACTTTGAGCTGCTCCCTTATCTCTGCATCACCATTACCGTCATCTTTTTCTTTGTCATCATCTTCATTGTCTTGGGGACTCTGGCTGACAATATAACCAGGTTAATGGTTCTTGATGGTGTCATTCAGAATTACTCAATCATAGTTCACTTTGACCTTTGATCTAATTGTGAGCTCATTTCTGCAGCATCTGAATCACCTCATTGGGTCACAATCCACCATGTACCTACTTATATTTCACTTTAGACTTTTGGTGAAAGTTCCACCTCCTTGAGGAAGTGTCTCCTGGATACTCCAGCCTTTATTTTGGTCTTGGAAGAGGAGTTCTGATAGAGGTGTAGCTCAACTTAACAAATATTTATTAAACTTTTCATATTTTAATCTCCACTGGAGTCTGAGAGAATATAAAAAGAAATATAGGCCGGGCATGGTGGCTCATGCCTGTAATCCCAGCACTTTGGGAGGCCAAGGCAGAGGGATCACCTGAGGTCAGGAGTTTGACACCAGCCTGGCCAACATGGTGAAACCCCATCTCTACTAAAAACACAAAAATTAGTTGGGTGTGGTGGCGCACGCCTGTAGTCTCAGCTACTTGGGAGGCTGAGGCATGGAGAATTGCTTGAACCTGGGAGGTGGAGGTTGCAGTGAGTGGAGATTGTGCCAATGGACTCCAGCCTGGGTGACAGAGCGAGATTCCATCCAAAAAACAAACAAACAAACAAACAAAAAAAAAAAAAAAGAAAAGAAAAATAAAGGCAGTACACAAGTATTATGTAGTACAAGTAATTATGTAGTTAATTGAGTTCTTTCTGCTTTTATAGCCTCTAGATTTAGTTGAGATTACATGTAACAGGAGGATGTAACATCTGGAAACAGATAAATGATAACACTTTGCAGTCCATACCTCATCATGCTATTTGATGGCTTAATGACTTACTTTGCATACATTATTTTTACAATCTGAAATGTCCTCTACACCTCTTGCCTGAAGAAGCCTTCTCTGAGGTCCTACATGGCAAAGAGAGGGACTTCTTTCCCTCTCAAGTTTCTCCAGATTATTATTGTGTATTGACACATCTATTTTCTTATCCACTAGACTATGAACTCCTTCAGGGCAGAATCATGTCTTATTCATTTTTATAACCTCTGTATTAGGCACAGTGCTATAAGCATGCAGTTACTCAATAAATATTTGTTGAAGAAGGAAATGAATGAATTAGTAACAAAATGAGGAAGCATAAAATAAATATATAAATACATAAAATAAATCTGGTAAGATTAATGTAGAAAGGTAAGCCTTTATGAAGTGTTGGGAATTAGACTGGACAGTAGACAAGATTTGAATGATTGCTATTAATAATAATTGCTAGCTAACATTTATTTTGCACTTATAATGTGCCATGTACTATTCTGCCTGGCTTTTCCTGTATTAAATCATCTAATCTTCCCCCAAGTCCTATGAAGTAGTTACTATGATTGGATCACTATGATTATACTATTTAATAGATGGGGAAACTGAAGCACAGAGCGGGTAGAGCATCTTGCTTATGGTCACAAAGCTACTAAGTATGTAAATCCAGATGGCCTTGCTCCAGGGTTCATGTTCTTACTAATGCTGTGTTGTCTCAAGAAAGAGAAACTGGATTAATATAGAAATTAAACCAGGATTACTGTTTCATGTTCTCGGAACAGATGCAAGTTTGAATGTGTGAGGGCATGGAGAAGCAGGGGAGAATCCAGTTAAGCAAAGGACTGAATACTGATCTCAGAAGTTCAAACTTTATTTTCAAGTAATTTTGGAGTAATGGGCTGGGTAAGAAGAAAATATTTCAGAATTCTTGTCTTTGGAATGAAGCTACAGTTATGGGAATGGATGGTGAGTCGAAAGGAGAGGGCGTAATGGTAGAAAAGCAGAGGGTGGAGCTGAATCTGGAAACTGGCTGTGATGGGAGTCAGCTGAAAAGGATGATTAGCTAGTGAAGGAGAGAAAGAAAGTGGTTAGAGAGGCAGGGGATGGGGTAGTGAGGCTAGTGGAGTGTCACTAAAGCCAACAAGGGAAAGAGTTTCAAAGAGGTAGTGGCTAATATCATTAAACGTAGGAGGGAAAGAGGAGAGAATAACGGCTTGGGATTTGGCTGAAAGGAGGCCAGGTGGGACCTCTGAGTTCAGGTAGAGACATGGAGAAGAAAGACAGGGTTAAGAAAAAGTGGAGGGGGGCGCAAAACAGAGACAGTGAAAAGGAGGGGAAACAGATAGGGTGAGGACAATTAGGAACTTATATCACCTAAAATGTCTACTATGGTATTTTGTGCATGTATTAATAAATGTTTGCAAATGGCTGGGTGACTTATGTTTGACATGTGGAAGGAGCCAAGTGCTGGACCCGAGTGTATGTGTGTGTGTGGTGGGGGGGGGTGGGGAGGGGGCGGGGGGGGAGGGCGGGGCATTGCACGGCTGAAAGGTAAAGAAGGCTATTTTGTTTTCTGAGACAGAGTCTTGCTCTGTGGCCAGGTGCCAGGCTGGAGTGCAGTGGCGCAATCTCGGCTCACTGCAACCTCCGCCTCCCGGCTTCAAGCAATTCTCCTGCCTCAGCCTCCCGAGTAGCTGGGACTACAGCTACACCATGCCCAGCTAACTTTTGTATTTTTGATAGAGATGGGGTTTCACCATGTTGGCCAGGATGGTCTCGATCTCTTGACCTTGTGATCCGCCCGCCTCAGCCTCCCAAAGTGCTGGGATTACAGTGTGAGCCACTGCGCCCGGCCAAGAAGGCTATTATTAAGAAAGGAGGAGGAAGGAAAGGGAAAAAAGAGGGTGGGGGCAGTTTTCTCAAGAAGATGAGGAGGGAGATTTGTTGCATGGGAGATGGGGGTATTAGAGAGAGGAGGACAAATCTCTAAGAAGATGGGGAGGAAGAGAAGAGATTTATTGGGGCAGAGATAAGTTAGAATGAAGCTAGGTTAGATGAGTGATTCTATACTTGTAAACCTGAGGTTAAAAACAAACCTCTCAGAGTAGGTCATAATGTTAAACCTATATCAATAAGGGATCCTGGGTAATACACACCTTGACTCTGAAGACTTAGACCATGTGTACTTTAAATTCTTGCTTGAGTCCTCAACAATGCGCACTATGGTTAGGCTTGACCTCAGCTCATGGCTGAGATCACAGGGTCACAGGGTTGAAACAAACCCTGCCAAACATTATGGGCAGGGCTCCAGTTTCCAGTCAGGGATGTTAATCTTAGCATCTCCCTGTGTGTTTTGGAACAAGGATATGGTTGCTTGACCTTGGCTTTGGGGATGCCAGTGTGCTATTCTTTTGCTCTCTCTTTTTTCAAACTCAAAAACTAATCCCAAGGATTTCTCAAGATGGGGGATGTGATTAGGAGTATTAGTCTGTCACATTGTGACAGAACTTTTCTAGGTGTTGGTTTCTTCATCCGATACATGAAGGGTTTGGGCTGGAGTATATCTCAGGTCTACTTTCTGACTTAAAAAATGCTTCTGAAGTGGAATTTTTAAAAAATCTAACTTTCGTCAGCTCTAACAAGGTGACTCAACCACCCCACCCCTATGTGGATGTTCTTATGATCTGATAGAGCAAATACAAGGAATTGCAAACCAGCCATCTCTGAAATCTCTTGCAGGAATTGCTAACTAGGATCCTAGTAATGTGTTTAGAAATGACTGCTGGACTTTGAGGGGCAGTGCTGCTTTTGCTGTCTCCTCTTTTCCTATGCAATGTTAAGGTCCAACACGGTAATTATTGAAACTTCTGGGGCCATGACATTTACCTGGGAGGTTCTGTATATGACAAGGGGGTCCTGAGCAGACTCTTCAGAGGTAGGTGATTTAGGCAGAATAGAACAAATAGGAAAAATATACTGTTGTCTTCATTACAGAGTTGTTTTGAATGAGGCTCAGGAGGAAAATATGGTTCTCAAATTTGGTTACTAGACTAAAACATATATTTAGAAAATGACACATTAATAGAGGAAGTCTCTTTATACCTGGGGGTTTTCTTTTGATTCATTAACTGAATTACTATAATAATATATATGTACAGAAAGCCATAATTCCCTGGTTACCTCCCATTTGGACTACAGGAAACATTTTAGGACAGTAAGATTTGATTTTGGGGAGCTGGATGGTGGCTCTTGGTATGGGTTCCACTTTCATGTAAATTAGGGTGCTCTTCCTATGTCATCCCCTTCGATTGTCCTTCTACCATTAGGAGATCAGAGGAAAATTGCAAACCTGACCTGTGAACGGTAGGGACTGGGTCACGCTGCACCTGAGTTTATGTTGCTTTGAGTTTAGAAAGTTTTGGTCCCAGAGCACTCACATCCTGCACTGCTGGGTGGTGTCTCCGAGTGGTAAGGGTGGATTACAGCGCAGGTGATGGTTTTTATTAATTTTAATACTAACTGTCATCCTAACACATATGAACTTCCCAATATACATTTCTGTCCCTGACTGGCTTCCTCGAACTCTAGTCCTATACTTCTAACTCCTTCTGGATCTTTCCTCCAGGATGAACATATTTCCTCTTAACTTACTTCATTTTGTCAGTGGTGCCTCCACTCACGCTCTTACCCAGCGCGTGAACTCCACGTCAGTTTCCATTCCTGTTCACCATCAGTCTGTAAAACTAAGCACCAGTGGCTTGTCCGACCCTTTCATACCAGCTTCCACCTCTGCAGCTCAGGCCTTATGAACTCACATCAGTGCTATTGCATCAGCCTCCTCATTGGTCTCTGCCTCAGCTCTTCCCTTGCTCAAAGCCAAGGGCAGCCAAGATTGCCTGCTGCACTCCTCAAGACTGTGCTGACCTTCCCAAAGCAGCATGTACCACATCATTCTCAACTCAGACATCTTCAGCATCTCCCATGGCCTTTCTGATAAAATCCATGTGCCTTTTCTTGGCATTTAAGGCTCCCCATGGCTGGTATCAGCCATCTTCACCTGTTTCCCTCCTACATAAACAGAATGCTCTGCCAGTCCCCAATAAACCCTCAAACTAAGGTCATTTACATGATCTTAGCCTGTCTAAATTTTCCCCAGACCTTGTGGCCCAGCTAAATGCCAAGTCTCAACAAAAGCCTCCAGAATCATCCTGTCTGGAAACAAGACCTCTTTCACGTGACTATCAATCACCCTTTATAAGGTTCATGTACCACAGATGGCCTTGGAGTTTAGGTGATTGTGTACCTGCCTTAGGATTTCTCCTAGGATGAAACAGTAGGATAAAACAGCTTTGTCTTTTACATTTTCCCATCTCCTAAGAACCAAGTACATTAGGTCCCTTACTTATCTGATGAATCAGTGAATGAATGACACTGTCACAGCAGAAGTCAGACTACCAAAGAGCAATTCTCTGACACATCAAAACTTCTTTTCAGAAAGTACTCATTGATTGTTTTTGATAACTTTTCCTTCTCAGAAATGAACACCTTAGGTCTTGGTGCTCAGATGGAACTTTTTGCTACTGAACTATCTGAACTTTGAGTTACTTTCTGACAGTTACATGTAGCACAATATATATATATATATATTGAAACGGAGTCTCACTCTGTCCCCAGGCTGGAGTGCAGTGGCACAATCTCGGCTCACTGCAACTTTCGCCTTCCAGGTTTATGCAATTCTCTGCCTCAGCCTCCCAAGTAGTTGAGATCACAGGTGGCCACCACCACGCCCAACTAATTTTTATATTTTTAGTAGAGACAGGGTTTCACCATGTTGGCCAGGCTGGTCTTGAACTCCTGACCTCGTTGATCCACCCCCCTCGGCTTCCCAAAGTGCTGGGATTACTGGCATAAGCCACCACACCCAGCCCACAATAATTTTTTAAAAGGACAAGGACAAGTATCCTCTATATTATAGTGTCTGCATGTGTAAGAACGCAAATAAAGGTTAAAGGTGGGCCTAGATTAGTGCTGACCAAAAGCAACTTGTTTAGTAAATTATTTATTTATTTGAGATGGGGTCTCACTTTGTTGCTCAGGCTGGAGTGCAGTGGTCTGATCACCACTCACTGCAGCCTTGACCTCCTAGGCTCAAGTGATCCTCCCACCTCAGCCTCCCAAGTAGCTGGGACTACAGGCGCATACCACCACACCCAGGTACACCTACACCCAGCTAATTTTTGTAGAGATAGGTTCTCACCATGTTTCCCAAGCTGGTCTCCAACTCCTGGGCTCAAGCAATCCACCTGCATCAGCCTTTCATAGTGCTAGGATTACAGGTGTGATCCACTGTGCCAGGCCTTTAGTAAATTTATTAATCAGGATTCTATTCCTATTGTTAACCTATAATCATTTGTCCTTATTCGAACTAAAACCTCTTTAGATTTTGTTTTAAAACCATACTTTCTGTCAAGAAGAGTTGATGTGCTTGATATAACTGATAGTTGTGACATACACGATCTTGGCCAAGGCTGGTTGCTTGGTCTACTTCCCTTGATGGAAGTCATCGCTTCTGTCATGGTGGCCTCCTCTACACAACTCTCTTTCCTTCTGGTTCTGGTAACTTTACTCTCCCCTGGCTTCTTTAGATCTCACGGTGGTCATAATTCTGCTGCTGCAAGTCACAGGCTCTGGCACTACTCCTTTTCATTCTGCTGTCACCACACCTTTGCCAACAGTGCTTTCATAAACGACCCTCTTCTCTTGCCCAGTTTTGTGTGTGCCATCTGTTTTCATTTGGGATCTTGAACAAGACAACGTATAGTTGGTCCTCCATATCCATGGGTTATGCATCTGTGGATTCAATCCAACATGGATCAAAAACAGTATTTGTGGGCCGTAGAATCTATGGATACAGAAGACCAACAATTGCCTGACTTGAGCATCCATGGATTTTGGTATCTGCAGGGGTCCTGGAACCAATTCCCCATAGATACCAGAGGACAACTACATATGCATGTTTATCATGCTTACTCAAAGCTCCTCACCTTTTTTTTTTGTGAAGAGACTTTCCTTAAATCTTCATTTCTTATGAAAATGGGAAGGATTCCAAGGTAACAGTCAACAGAAAACTATATGACATGACCACAGAATTATTTTTAAACCATAACCTGCATTATTAACATTATTATTACCATTTTTTTATTTTTATTTTTTTGAGATGGAGTCTTGCTCTGTCACCCAGGCTGGAGTGCAGTGGCGTGATCTCAGCTCACTGCAACCTCCAATTCCTCTGTTCAAGTGATTTTCCTGCCTTAGCCTCCTGAGTAGCTGGGATTACAGGCACCTGCCACCATGCCTGGCTAATTTTTGTATTTTTAGTAGAGACGGGGTTTTACCATGTTGGCCAGGCTTGTCTCTAACTGTTGACCTCAAGTGATCCTCCCGCCTTGGCCTCCCAAAGTGCTGGGATTATAAGCATGAGCCACCATGCCCAGCCATTTTTTCATTTTAACATGAATTTCTGGGAGAGAAAGCCTGGATCCATTCAAAGTATGGTAGGTCATGAAGACCAAAGAGGATAGGTGAAAGGTGCTACAGTGTGGTGAATGTTTTGTACTCCTCTTTCTCTTATCAGAAGGAAGCCAGGCCACCAGCTAAGGTTATCAGAGCCATAGACTATTGAGTCCCCCTTTCTTCTCAGGGAGCACAGCTTGTCTCACAGTTTCCTGAGCAACCACCGGGTTATCCTGTGGGGGAACCTTCCCCTTCCAGAGGCTGAAAAGGAGCCAGTGGTCAGATGGTCACATGTTGAAGGGCATCCTGGGCCTGAACAGGAAATGTACTCAAAGGAAAGTTACAGTAACTTAACCAGCTCTGTGGTCAGGAGGGAGGTGCTTTTCTGTGCCAGGGAAATCAGCATCACCTTCACACAGTTTGCTCACAAATATCACAGGGCAAGATGGCTGAAAATAGAAGCTTTCATTTTTTTTTAGCTCTTTCCTAACACGTTAAATTCTGTTCAGTCAGAATTTTAAAAAGGAAACGAGATGATTAGGATCTTACAACCTGATTTTTCAACTGCAAAAGAAAGTCTGTGATGTGCGTAAATGGAACCTGATAAAGTTCTTAAAAGTTCTGGAGGAAAATCACATTGCTAATGAAACATGTATTCCAGCTCTCTGCTTCTTTAGCTTCCCAGTACATATTCCAGTCTTGAGTGCTACTGATTTTACTCTCCGCTTCACCAGTGTCTATGTGCCATTTTATTTCTCTATGGTGATACGATAAAAAAGAAAAGGAAAGATAAGAGTATCATTAACTTAAACATGACAAACAAATGTAATTCACAAAGCCCTGAAGTTAAGGATTTTCCTAGTGAAGTTCAGACTGAAAAGTGACCTTATGTGTTGACTCACGTCTATGGTCAGTCCCTTTTGTACACTTGGGTAAGCTAGAATGGAAGATCTCAATGGTATAATTATGACTTGTGCATCAGTAATAATTTATAAGATGCATTTGATGTGATCATATTGTCTGCAGGCCTTATCTGGGATCCATCTATGACCTTCAGGAAGTCTTTGAAATTAAAAGCAAAATGTTTTGTATATGAGCATTAGATGCAAAAAAAGTTCAGAAACATACTTTTTCTAGATATGAGCATGAAATAAATTCAGTCTTGCTGAATGAACAAAGTTGTTTTTCTGTCCATTTATGATTTAAAACATTACTCCTAGATGCCTAAATACATAAATTGCATCTTAGCTCTTCCATTATTTGTGTGACCTTGTTTGAAAAGTCATTTACTTCTTTTTCCCTGTCCCCATCCCAATGGCTTCTTCTTTAAAATAAGGGACTGACATAGATCATCTCCAAGTTTCCTTCCAGTTGAGTTTTTTTTTTTTTTCAGGATAAGACTCTAATAAAATGGTGGGGAAAATGACATTTATTTTATTCTGGTTCTCTTCCCATTCAATTCACTGCCCTACTTAATGGTAATCTCCTCCCTAACCCTCACTTCAGACATCTAGTACCATCCGCCCTATCAAGTCCAACTTTGAGAGGATCTAGAACCAACCACTGAAATTGTGTTGAAATTCTGATGCACAGGCAAAGGGAAATGAACAATAGATTAGAAATCATGAGGCATGAGCTTTAATCTCAAGGATCATTTATGTTTCCTGTAACCTTGGACAACTCACCTACCTCTTTGACCTCAGTTTCCCCATCTGTAAAACAGGCATAAGGATGACTGTCCTGCCTATTTACTTCATAGTTGAATATAGAGTTCAAATGAGATAAAATAAGAGAGAGCGTTTTATAGCCCTATGAATGTAAGCCATAGTTAACTCTTTTAAGCCAATGTGTTTCCCATACTGCATTTTAGGCTTCATTTTCTTTGGAAATCTAAGCATTAACTGAGCTGGTGGGAGGGTCCTTTTAAGGTCAGAGTTCTTTGATGCTGGGAGCCACACCTTAGAGATGGTTACTACCCCATCTGTGCAGAGGGTTGACCTGGTTACTAAACATGGTAATTGATCCGTTTATAAGAGGTGTAAATGGCAAGTTTTTGGTTTTTTTTTTTGTAGCCAAGCTTCCCCACCACCCACTGCCATTCTCATGGAAGTTCAAGCAACTTTCAATTTTCCTGAAGTTGGTTGTATCACAAGATTCACAAATTATCTGTGGGAAATCTTTTAGCTCTCATTGCCTTGCTCACAAGCAGCAGATAAGTACCTTCTCACCTCCGATCTCACTCTTCATGTTGCCTGTTAAGCAGGAGCTGTGAGGGAAAGAGGTTTGAGGTTAGTGCTTCCTGTCTCCACACCTTTAGATGGTTTTGCTGCTAGGAAAGGCTTTGAAAAGCAAAGCACTAAATTCATCATCAAAACAACTTGTCAATTCAGTTAGACATGTCAGTCGGGCCAATCTTTTGATAACGTAAGCAAAGAAAATGGATGGGCTGACAATGTTTCTTCTAACCTAGTAGGTTTGACCTAGGTAGACCTTACCTGAATACTCACAAGAAGGAAAATCAAATATTCATAGGGAAAGGGCTAGGTCTGCTAATACCCAAGTAGCCTAAGAAGAATGCTTTCCACTGCTAGCATGAACTGGATCAAACATGTTATGATGAGGGAGTTAATATTTGGGTTTCTTCTAAGTCTAGATATGTCCTTACATTTGTGATATGTCCTTACATTTATAATATGTCCTTACATTATTTGAAGTACTATGGATTTTCAAAAACTCAGAGAACCAAAATACATATCAAAGCCAAATGTCATCTGATATTCTGATTATCAGCTACTTTGAGTTCTCCATGTTTTTACTTCACTGTCATAGAGCAAGGGGTGTGTATTTTTACACATGGCCCATTTTAAAAGAAAATAAGAGAAATCAGAATTATTGTGTTTACTTGAAGTCATAATGATCACACATACTCAGTATCACTTAGAGTCACTGGTTATCTTTTTCTAGCACCAAAAGTAAATTTCTTTCATTTAGTGTCTCACAAAGCAAAATAGATTTTGAGGTCCTATGAGATAGTTTCCCATTTGGGCTTGTCTGAATTACTGACACGAACCAAGGTGGGACCAAATGCTATAAGGATATAAATATTGATAAACAAGAGATTTTATCAGCCACCTTGAACTCAGCTTGAACCCTAAACTGGGAGGCTGTTAGCTACATATTAACACATAGTAAGCAAACAATTTCAAGCATAGTATCTGTGTTTGAGAGCCAACTAATTTAAAAATGATCTATGTTGACAAAGAAGAGGGAGGAAAGTAAACATAATTGATAAATTGGATGGCTTTTCATCAAATGGCCTTATTGAAAACCCATAGTTTTCAAGCTCTTTCCCAGCAAAATCTAAGCACAAAGAGTCACAAAGTAAAGCATTTTTTGTTTCCTTGCTCAGTTGCTGGACATGCCATCAACCAAGAGAATATTGAATATGTAGCAGCCAGCCTAGACAATGGGGCCTTGCATTGCTCCTCCCTGAGAAAGTGCTCAATCTGTGGTGCTGAAGTAGAATAGGTTCAAGAGAAATCCAATCAGTCTCAACAATGCTGAGGTTGAAATTTGGAGTCCCCATGATGGACAGAAGGAAAATCTATCTTCTAGTTATCTCACTAAATTATGCCTTGTGAAGGAAAAATAATTTCAGGAGAGAAGGATCGCTGCTTCTGCCTTCTGAAAAACAGCAAATACTGAAATAAGCTCCTAAGAGTCAACTGTGTTCTCAGTAACCTTTGAATTAATTTGTATTTTCTTTGCAATGATAACTCAGGTTGGAAGAATGTCTTCTTCACGTCCCAGATGTCCAAACTGCACCTTGGTTTCTCAGCTGCCTATTGTGGTCTTGTGATGAAGAAGAGATGAGTGAAAAGAGATTTAGGGCAAAGGGAAAACAGTTGCTGGTTGGTCTGTGCGGCCTAAGGACAGCCATTTTTAACTCCTCCTTCTTTGTCACTTACCACGTCTAAGCCAATGTTGAGTTTTGCAAAGTGTAGCCTATAAATATTTCTCGAGTTTATTCACTTCTTTCAAACCATAGCCAAGTCTCTTATGACCTCTTGGCTAGACTACCACAACTGTATCCTAACTGGTTTACATGTTTTCACTCTTGCATCCTTCAAAGTTACCTTCAACGTTGTTGCTAAAGTGATCTATATAAAATGAAAAATCATGCGCATCACTTTTCTGCCTAAAAGCCTTCAATAGATCTTCGTCACCTGCAGAAGAGAACTCAAGCTCTCTAATGGCATGAACTATACTTGCTTGGACAATCTTGTCTTTTGTAACTCATGGACCAGCAAAAAGGAGGTAGCTGAATCCCACACATCTGACACACTCTTTCTTACCCTCCTCATCTCCATTGCCCAGCCTGCTCTTTTTCTCTCTGTCTTATCCTCCCCGCAGTTCCCTAACTTACCCTCAGCCCAAACACACACTCTCCCACCTTACCCCAGTCCCCAATACAAAGACACATCTTAGCCCTGCTAACTTTTACTTAGTAAAAGTTGGTCAAAGCCATGTATGTATAATCCTTGAGGACTCAGGTCAACAGTCATCTCTGGAGATCCTTTAGCTGGTTCCCCAGTTGCCCCCAGAAGCTTTGTGCAGATCACTGTGTCACTGTGTTTAAAGTAGGGTCTATTTATATCTTTCTTCCCCACCAGATCATGAGCTGCCCTGGGACAGGAATTGAGTGTCATTCGTTTTTGGGAAATCAATTCTTCTCTCCTATGTGCATCTTAGGAGCATGTCACACCCTGAGTTAGACAAGACATACTCAGCAAACCACTGGACTCAAGATGCCATAGCTTTTCTTCCTTCCTCCCTCTCTCTTTCTTCTCTCCACCTCACTGTGGGTGTTGGGAGAGGGAGTCAAACTGGGGAGTCATCTGGGGTTTCTCTCCAGCCCACCCACACCTGCTTTTTTATCCCCATAAAGAAATCGTATTCTCATTCTCATCTTTTTCTTTATATCAGCTCACAAAGGCAGATCAGGAAGGATTTGAATGTGCATTAAGAGAGAATCCAAATAATTAGCAGCAGAAACACAACTGGGGGGGGGGTTTGTGAGCAAGCAGAAATACAAATGCCTAACCTGCACTCTCTGAAAAGGAGGGGAGGACCTGGTATTTCTTGCTGGAGTTGGTTGTTCTTCCAATCAGAACTGACCTAATGACTCCTTCTAAGTAAAAAAAAGAAACAAAATAAATCAAAAGCAACAACAACAATAAACAAACTGGATGTTTGTATTAAGATAGGTTGAACTTTTTGATTCTTTGCATGTTTACTTTTCAGTCCTTTTGCAAAATATTTGTGGAACAAATAATAAGTGATGTTAAAGTTGTTGACATAGGTTTTGAAAAAGGATGTAATGAGATAGTAGTCAAACCTAGCTGCTGATGACAACAGTACAGTCGGATCAACCATCTTTCACTCTAACAATTATTTAATGAGAGTCTATTAGTCATACTGCATTATGTAAAGAAGCATAACATGTGATCTTTTCTGTCAAGAGGCTGGAAACCAGGGGCCTAGGCGAAATGCACATGAATTCAAAGCTAAGCAAATTGAAGCATTTGAAACAAGAGTTGTTCAAAAGGCAGAACTCGACCAATTGTCAAGTGAGCGATGTCGACAGTAATCATTTTGAGACCTGAGAAGGGAGTGGTGCTCTGTGCCAAGGAGTTAGTAGACAAAGCTCGGAGATAGGAATGCTCACTGTGTGTTCCTGGGATATTGGCTTAAATGATCTGCCTAATTAGGAGGGTTTTGCTTTGAGGAAATGATGTTGGAAAAGCCTGTGGAGGCCTATTTGAGGATAAGAAGTTAGTTTTCCTGTGTTACGCCACTGGTTCTCAAACTTGACTGCCATCTCTAGAATTACTAGATAAACTTAAAAAATAATTTGAATGGATGCCTGGGTCCTATACCCAGAGATTCTGATTTAATTAGCCTTGGAAAACTGAAGGCTTTTAGATTTCCACTAGGCCATAGTGGCTTTTAACCCGGTTGAATATTAGAATCAAGTGGGGGAACTTTTAAGACAATATGAAAGACAATTCACAGAATGAGAGAAGATATTTGCATATTACATATCTGATAAGAAACTTGTATCAAGGCTGAGACAGGAGGATCACCTGAGGTCGGGAGTTTAAGACCAGCCTGGCCCACATGGAGAAACCCCATCTCTACTAAAAATAAAAATGTTAACTGGGGGTGGTGGTGGGCACTTCCAATTCTAGCTACCCGGGAGGCTGAGGCAGGAGAATCGCTTGATCCCAGGCAGCAGAGGTTGCAGTGAGCCAAGATCGTGCCATTGCACTCCAGCCTAGGCGACAGAACAAGACTCTGTCAAAAAAAAAAAGTATAAAAAATGTATAAAGAACTCTATAATTCAATAACAAAAAGATAAATAACCTAACTAGTTAATAAATGGGCAAATGATCTGAATAGACATTTCTCTAAAAAGAATAGACCAATGGCTAATAAACACATGAAAAGATAAATAATACCATTAGTTATTAGAGAAATGCAAGTCAAACCATGATGAGATATCACTTCATGCCCACCGGGATGGCTATGATAGAAAAGATGGACAATAACAAGTGTGGCCAAGGATAAGGATAAAGTGGAGCCCTCATTCACTGCCGGCGAGAATGTACGATGGTGCGGTTGCTTTGGAAACAGTTTGGCAATTGCTCAAAAGGTTAAACATAGAGTTACCATATGATCCAGCAATTTCATTCCTGCTAAATACCTAAGAGAGTTGAAAACATATGTCCACATAAAAATCTGTATGCAAATACTCACAGCAGTGTTATTCATAGTAGTCAAAAAGTGATGAATGGAAAAACAAAATGTAATATACACATATAATGGAATATTATTTGGCCATAAAGAGGGATGAAGTTCTGATGCATGCTACAACATGGATGAACCTTGAAAACATTATGCTAAGTGAGAGAAGCCAGACACAAAAAGCCATATATTGTATGATTCTATTTATTAAAAAGGTCCAGAGTAGGCAAATTCATAGGGCCAAATTAGATTAGTGGTTTCCAGGGATTTAAGGGAGGGAGGAAGAGGGGTGATGGTAAATGACCATGATATTTCTTTTTGGAATAATGAAAATATTCTGGAATCAGATAGTGGTGAGTCATTCATAACTTTGTGAATATGTTAAAAAAAATCTCTGAATTTTACACTTTAAGACAGCAAACTTTATAGTAACTGAATTATACCTCAATAAAGTTATTATCTAAAATAAAGAAAAAAACTTCATCCTTCTCCACTTGTCTCCCCAGCCTAGACCAATTAAATCAGAATTTCCAGAAGTGGGAGGACCTGGGCACAGATATTTTTCATTTTAAAGTTCTTGATATAAACAGCATTGATTTTTTAAAAAAGAATTTTGTAGAGATGGGGTCTTGCTATGTTGCCCAGTCTGGTGTTGAACTCCTGGGTTCAAGCAATCTTCCCACCTTGGCCTCCCAAAGTACTAGGATCACAAAGGTGTGAGCCATCATGCCCGCCAGCATTGTTGATTATGTAGGAGACAAAAAGCTACTATTCATTTAGTTCTCTGCCAGTCTCTTCTTGGCAAAGCAAAAACAAAACACCTGTGTGTATGAATTCAAATTCAGTGAAATTGTAAATTTCATTTAAAAATGAATCTGATTCTATTTGGCTCTTTGGTGTGAGTATATGGGATGTTGTTTCAAATAAAGAAAATGCAAGTAGGTAAATAATTATTAGCATAACCTGAACAAGAGCAAAAAAATGCTTTTGTTTGTATTGAAATTTGAATCAAATACACAAAGTGGTTTGTTGTCGTAGAAACATTTTGGAAGGTCTCTTGGTTGCAAAGTTGATTCTCAGTGCTTCAGTGTTCTATTTCTCAGGTGGTTGTAGACAACTTGGGTTTTAGTTCTGGCTTTGCTCATCATTTGTTTGGTGACTTTAGACAAACCAGCTAATGTTTCTAGGCCTTATACAGTCACTAGCAAAAAGAAAAAAAAGAAATAATACTGTCATGTGCCAGCAATGAGGATACTTTGGGAAATGAGACGATGTGTTCTCTTCCCTTATGGAGTTGATAACCTAGTTTCAGTTTCTGTGCTTTTAAAGATTGAACTAAATGGTCTGCAGGTTCTTTGATGTTTTACTGGGATAGAAGTAAAGGTAGATGATGGACCAGAGAGATAACTCCTATAAGACTCTTTCACCTTTTATGATTTAAGGGAAGAAATCTATGAATTTCTTGAGGAGGCTATTCTCTGAATTTGGTGTGGAAAACAAATTAAAGCAAACTTTTGGGTTACATTTTTCCTTATCTCTTCATCCCACTCTTGGAATGGGCAATAAATAAAGTAAAAACGTTTCAAAATATTTTAAGTCCTTTACAAAATCCCATATCACAACTTAAAAACAAATCTATTTGTAGGCTGGGCATGATGGCTTATACCTGTAATCCCAGCACTTTGGGAGGCTGAGGTGGGTGGATCACTTGAGGCTAGGAGTTTGAGACTAGCCTAGCTAAAATGGTGAAACCTCGTCTATACTAAAAAAATATAAAAATTAGCCAGGCGTAGTGGAGCATGCCTGTTATCCCAGATACTCAGGAGGCTGAGGGAGGAGAATTGTTTGAATTTGGGTGGTAGAGGTTGCAGTGAGCCAAGATTGCACCACTGCACTCCAGCCTGGGTAACAGAGCAAGACTGTCTCAAAAACAGACCAACCAACCAACCAACCAAACAAACAAACAAATCTATTTGCCTGTCTGTGTCAGGCAATAAAGCTACCTCCAAGTATATCACTCCATCAGGAAATCAATCCAATGCATAATTAATATTAATGTCTTAGGAATATAGATTCAAAAATTGTGAGTGCATGGCTGTGGTGCTCAATGCCAACAGAAAGTCATGTGCTGCCTTCCAGGTGAAAACATGCTCCATTGTTCCATTCAAAAGACGACGAAAATAATATGAAAATGTTAACTTTTGAACTCTCAGTATAATTATCCCCCCAAGAGGTCCTACATTTTCTGCCAAGAGAAAACCTTTGCTGGAGATCTGTTCATTTAGTTAATTAATACATTTTGCTTTCAGGAATAAAAATTATCCTTATATTCTTGTTCTAAGCAAATGATTTTTTCCCTCCAGGAAACAAGATTTTGGTGAAGCAGTTGCCCATGCTTGAGGCATATGACAACGCGGTCAACCTTACCTGCAAGTATTCCTGCAATCTCTTCTCAAGGCAGTTCCAGGCATCCCTTCATAAAGGAGTGGACAGTGCTGTGCAAGTCTGTGTTGTGCATGGGAATTACTCCCAGTTGCTTCAGGTTAACTCAGCAACGGGGTTCAACTGTGATGGGAAATTGGGGAATGAATCAGTGACATTCTACCTCCAGAATCTGTATGTTAACCAAACAGATATTTACTTCTGCAAAATTGAAATCATGTATCCTCCTCCTTACCTAGACAGCGAGAAGAGCAATGGAACCATTATCCATGTGAAAGGTAACATAACTTTACCAGTATACCACCCTAAAGTGATGGTCTTCAAATGCAGTCCTGAAAACTAGGTCTTGGTCAGTGGTAGGGTTGAATAAGGTCTAAGTAATTTGATACTAACAAAGACAAATAATGTTTTCAGAGTTTTTTTCCTTTTACTGTAGAGTTTCAAGGTTATATTTTGAATATCTTTATTTCCCTTTGCTGACATTGAGTGGGAGAGTAAGTGATAAGTTGCAGTATGTGGGAACAGATCATTCATTTTTCTCCATTCGAGTGGGTCATGGTAGAAAAATGGTTACCATTAAAATGTAAGCCCAGGTGCCCTCAAGTAACAGCTGGATCTAATGGGTTAAGACTCAGGAAGACTCAGTTCTATTTCTAAGTAATTCTTCTTTTGTGCTCCATAATTTTCCTCTGTAAAAGTACCTTTCCATTTTCTTAAACATACAAAGAATGCTGAACTAGAAACCCGGGGACATGAAATTTGCTATTAATCAACTCTGCGATCTTGGATAAGTCACCTAACTTTTCCATAGTAAAAAACTCAATACAATTATTAAGCACTATTAGTGAATTAGTGAAAATAAGTCTACTGAGCTTTTGTTGACATTATGTTCTCTCTAAATCATGGGGAGAAAAATCATGATTCCCAACTCAGAAGAATATAGTTTATTAATAGCACAAGTAAAATTTGATTTTTTTGGCGTACTTTGTGAATACGTCATAGCTTTTCGTTTTTGTGGAATGATAATAAGAAAAATATATGTTCAGTTTTATACTGAATCCTAGCATAATGCCAATTAATGGTTTTTCTTCTACGCTGGAACAGAGCCGTGCTGATGAAAAATAGGATACTAAATAAGGAAAGAACCATGAACTTAATGTGGCAGATTAGCTTTTGTGTTCTGGCAAAATAGAGACAATTAATGTGTGAATATTTTGTTTGCTGAGTTCCATTTAGATTTCTAGTACCTACAATGTCCAAGCAGAATATTTTAATTGTATCAGGTCAAAGGTTAAACAATTATGCTATTTTGCTTGTAGCTAAGAGTGAAATATTTTTTCCTCAATGAATGATAATATTACTTTAGGATAGTATTTTGCATATATGTATACACACATATAATATGTCATTTATATTAGAACTGGGAAGGACACCAATGATCCTGTACTTAGTAATTTTCAATCCTGTCTGCATGTTATAAATTTGAGTAGGTTTTAAAAGAAATATCAATGCCTAGTTCCAGCTCTGAGATTCTGATGTGATTGATATGGGTTGAGGAAGGAGTGCTGGACATTGCTATATTTTCAAACTTCTTCAGATAATTTAATGTGCAGCTAGAACTGAAAATCAACGGACTAGAGGATTATTGGTATGCTTTCTGGTTCTAATTTTCCTCTAATTTTGAATAGAACTATACAGGTTCCTTCTCACCCCTTTTTGATTCTCAAAGATATAAAGCTACTTGTTCGTCATCATATAATCTATTAGACGGACTTGGAGCTAGAAATTTATCCTCTGATTACCAGTCCAGTGTTCTACTACCATATTAGGCTGATGATTTTTTTAAGGCTTGAAAACGTGTATTTTATTCAACTTATTCCAAGGATGCAGTTTCGGGTCCTGATTAACTATCTACTGATGGAAGAAAGGGGTGAAGTTAGGTTAAGGCCATTGGAAGTTACCATTTTGAATCACACAGTAGATTCCACAGAGTCAAGTGAACACAAATCTACCAGTGTACTATCCTAAAGTAATAGCTTTCAACTGTAATCATGAAAACTGCCCAGGTCATGGTCGGTGGTGGGGTTGGGTGAGTCTCAAAGCAGAAATCTATACACTCTAAGCTGATGGTATTTTAAATATTTTTATTTCTTTCACATTTTTCTCTGATGTTCACAAGGAAGGAAATGTACTCAATTGCTATTCCTGTATCATTTAATCCAGTCTATTTTATTTTTCAGGGAAACACCTTTGTCCAGGTCCCTCATTTTCTGGACCTTCTCAGCCCTTCTGGGCACTGGCAGTGGTTGGTGGAGTCCTGGCTTCCTACAGCTTGCTAGTAACAGTGGCTCTTAGTGTTTTCTGGGTAAGAGAAGCAGCAGTGCTTTTATGTAACTTTTCCACTGCACATGCAATCTGAACATATTCAAGAAGTTTGCCTATGTGGTTTATTTTCTGTTTAATATATGATGATTGTTTTCTTTTCCCCATGCTTGAGTAGGTTTTCTTTTAGCCTGTTCAACTTTATCTGAGATAAAAATCTGATATGAGTTAGATTTCCCAGAAGGCACTGAGTAGGTGGCCTGGCAGAATAAGAAGCTAAATGAGCAAATTAGGGTGGGGGGATTAGGGGCAGTTACCTTTCTTCTTCCCATTTTGCGATATAATTATGACACATAAAACAGTGTTAATGCATATGCATGTATAAACAGCTAGGCAACTTGGGAAGCTAGGCAACTAAAGCCAATGTACAATATTGGCTTGATCAAAAACCATGAGAAACTTGGCTACTGAAATTGTGTATTCAAACCTAGCAAAGAAACTACATCTGTTTATCTGAGTCATATTTTTTTCTCTTCTGAAGTAGTTGAATTGTGTGAGGCCAAGTATGGTGCTGTCATTATGAAACTATAATGGGAGTTAGAATTTTCTGAGCTCTCACCACTGAATTGAAGTACCAACTTTTGCAAACGTTTATGTAATAAATGTGGTATATTTTTCTTTACTTCCCTCAACATTGAATTTTTGGCCTAGGTTTGAACACATTTTGATGAACGTATCTACAGTTAAGAATGGATCCCTAAGTGACAATGTTTTTCTTACTGGGAGACTTCTTATGTACACAGTATGGTACAGAATACCTCATGTATTGACTCCATGCTGTCTTTGAATTTTGTTCTAGAAGTTACATGCATGCATGAGTCACTTCTTCAACGAAAAATATATTCTCTTCAAGGATAAAAGACTATTTCTCTTGATATTCTCCATCCACTACTTCTCTTGATATTCTCCATTTGATATTAAGTACATTTGGTGCTTAATGAATGCTTATTGGATTGATGAATTGATAACCTCCAGAGAGGTCAGATTAAGGATTTACATGAGTCTGCCTGAAGTATGATACTCATCTTTAAGGCATAATCCATATATTTACCTAATTCATAGATAGGTCAGTGATTTTTGAAAGCCATACCATGTGAAGCCAGCCTGTTTACTATCAGCTTGGTGACTGGGGGTACAGACCTGGCTCCATAGTTACGGCTTCCCATTATCCAGTCTTAGATTCTTTTAGACTTTTCTTGGCCTATTGCTGAAGTTTACCTTTCAATTGTTCCCCACATGGTCCTTGCAGTTCAGAAGACCCTAGGGCTTGGATGGACATTTGTCAGGCTGCCTGTTGCCTAATCTGTACTTGCTGCAGGGTAGAACACAAAGTGGTTGCTTGTTCCTCAAAATTCCTCACATGAGGTATCATCTTAGGAATTTGACTGGCTTGCCCTCTGCAAGTAGCCCAACCCTGAAGGTGGGGCTTTGGTATTGTAAAACATTGCCTGAATTCTGCCTCTGATGCTAGTTGACTTTCATCTTTCCAGATCGTGGTGTCTTCATCCAATTTACCTTCTAGCTTTGATCCTCTGTGGTGTTTGCTGATAATTTTAGAATTTTTAGAATTCTTAGTTCTTGTTTCTTCCTAGTCTCTGGCCGTTGGCTTTTATGCCTACCATAAGGCTTTTCAATCCTCTCATTGGGAATCTCAACTTCCTAACTTAAAGGCCAGGTGCAGTGGCCCTTTGGGTACCCCTCCAGGAAAGGCACTCCCCTGTGACATGCTGACCTAGGTCAAAGTAATTTACTAGCTCTGCAGAAAGTAGTTTTGGGAACTACTTTAACCTTCAGTGGCCAGAGGACACTGCTCATTATTGAAAACTTATTCTAAATATGCATTAGAATGTCAGTTAGTATAATGAGACATCAATTTACTGAGTGACTTGAGTCACCCAAAGGGACAAAAGCAGCTTCTCACTTTCAATGAGTTTAAACCGTTCACTTTCAACTCACACTGTAACAGTCCTTGGCAGCACTGCTAATTCCTAGTAAGTTTCATCTTGCTTTGTCTTAAAAAAGTTTATTTTCGTTTTACTTTGTCTTACAGACTCCCTGTGAATTGGGCAGTCTTGTCATTTGTGGCCTCTTGTAGTCAGTTTGGTTACCCAGTAAGAACCGCCATTTATCTGCATCTCGCACCTGGGTCTTTTGTCTACGTTTCATTGAATAACATAGTATTTTTACTCTGGGGTCATCTTTTTCTGCGGTTGCTGTTTAAGCAACAAGTACATTGCTGAGCTGGGCATCTAGGCCATTATGGATCCCTGGAGTTTAGGAAATCCCTATTTCCTCAGTAATTTTCTGAGATCCTATTTTTGGCTGGTCTGCAGCATGCCTTGATGAAAGTTGCTGTTTTCCGGAACTTCCTGAGGGCCTACGATATGCTACTGTAGGCAGTTCTAGGTTGAGTGGGTTTCTAGGCTGCGTGGGTTTCTGGGAGCAGCTGCAGATTCTATCTCAGTTCTTGACCTGATGTTGACATTTGAATAAATAAAGAATTCCCTTTGGTCAAGCTGCCACAAACCAGCACCTGTCACTGTCTTTCCATTCTCCACTTATGCAGCTGTGCTGGTAAAGCTGCCCCTTTTCCTAGTCTAAAGAAATATTTTAAAAAACATTATGTTCCCCACTGCAGATCACAACGTGAGAAATGTGAATAGTATGTGGACAGGTAGTGTCTGCTTTTTATAATAATCTAGTAGATTCTTGAAGACCGTGTACTTAGGTAGACTACCTTGTATATGCCCTGTGTTCTGCTATTCCCAGGAGACAAGTAGGTAGAGGTGGCATGGAGAGAAGGGCAAAAGAGGAGTGGGTCAGAAATCACATATCATTAGCAGACATTCACTGTTGAAGGAGATGACACAGACATATAGGGTAGCTACTTCCTGCACACACATGCGCACCTGTTCAATGCACATGGACGCTGTGGGTTCTGAATGGTGTTAGTTCCCAGCCATGCATTTGTCATTTTCATTCCACTGCTGTGTTTAGAGTTAGGGTGATAATAAGTAAGTCCACCATCTGACAATTGCTTGAGGATAAGCATGATGGGAGCTGACTGCAGCAGACCTTTCATTATCTTTGTGTGCAACATGAAGAACCTGAGAGTCAAGACACCTTTATTACTGGGGCCTCTCTACCAGCTGTGGTTCAGTTTGAGTGTCCAGAGGCAAAGGCTGACACTTGGAGGTTTGGCAAAGGGAGTCATCAGGTTGGAATAAGTAAGAAAAATGCTTCCCAGGTTATCACCAGCTGTTTTCTACACTCATCTGGGGATAGACATTTCCTTGGCCTCACCCCTGCCCTGCTATGATCCTGTGCTCAAGACAGCTCTAGATTTTCATTTACAGAAAGGATGTAGAACCAAGACAATTCTTTGTTGCAGAGGACTGCCCTATGCAACATAGGATGTTTAGCAGCATCTCTGACCTCTACCCAGTAGATGCCAGTAGCATCCCTCTGCATTGTGAAGATCCAAAATGTCTTTAGACTTCACCAAATGTCCCCTGGGAGAGGGACTAAGGGAGCTTGAGGTGTCAAGGATGAGGTTAGGAGGTCTGTCTTGGGCAACTGTATATATGGTAGTGTCATTCACTCAGATGGGAAACACCGGTAAAAAAACAGCATTTGGGGGAACTCTTGAGTTTTATTTTAGGCATGTTGAGTTTACAGTGCCTTTGAGGCTTAGTCCAAAGATATAAATTTGGGTGAGTAGGTGGTACTTGAAGCTGTGAATGTGAATGAGGTTGCCTAGGGAAAGAGGATAGAGTAGAGAAGAAGGCCTAGGACCAAGCAGCGAGAAATTCTAACATCTGGTTAGAGAAGGATGAGCTTGCAAAGGAGGCAGGGAAGGAGCAGCCAGACGGGTAGGATAAAAACTAGGATGTAGATAACAAAGAGAAATAGTATCACAAAAAGAAGAGAGTTATCAATAGTATAGAATGCTGCTGAGAGTTGAAGAAGATGAGGACTTAAAACACTTTAGCTGTGTTTAGTAACATGGGGGTCAGTGTTTTTCAAACCTTTCTTTAGCACTTACTCATGCCCCTTTGACAAGGAAGGTGTGAAGTGCTCAGGCAGGAGGGTATGGAAACAAAACCAGGGCTGAAATCATTCACTTATTTATTCCTTCAGGTATCATGTCATTGATGTACAGCATATCTACTTAGGTATCAGGCCTATGTGCCAGGAATTAGGCACTTTTTTCGTAATAGAGAATTCTGAATCCAGAAATCTGATGGCTTTCTGTTTTTTGATGTTTTCTGGGTCATTTATAAAAAATGTAAAATTCACTATCACATTGATGCAGAAATGATGCTCCTAACCCTTAGTCAAAAACTTTGCTAAGATTCATGGTGGGTGAAACTATTGCTGGTGGAAATTCATCCTGAGGGAGCTGAGCCTATGGAAGAGAGAGGAGTGACACTATTGTCTTTACAGAAATACATACCCCTAAAGAAATAGGAATGTACTAGTTGTCTAGAACTGTAAATGGCCGTTAGTGTGGACTCCATCTTTACAAATTTGTGATTATTCCAGACTCTGGAGGAGCTGAAGGTTCTCTTTGATTACTCATGGAAAAACAGCTTGCTAAGCAAATGTTAATGTAAGAAGATTGCATTGAGGGTAGGCTTAACCTAGTCAAAGGAGGAAGGGCCTTCGAGTGTATTAAATATCAACAGTGGATATGTTAATTAGTATGCATTTTGAATTCAGGTCAAATGACAGCATTGAAAGTAACAAGGATGCATTTCTCTAAAATACTTTCATTGAGATTTTTCAAGTTCAAGTTCATTTTGAAGAGTCAGTAGTTAGGTTTGATCAGTCATTACACAAGTCCAAGGTACTCAAAAAAGGTTAGTGTTTGTCATTTGACAGTTAATATTATGAATAGTTGTCCGCAAAGTCTTAGAACTCCTTCCCTGACATTGTCCCTCCACACTGACACTTCTCTTTTCTGCAGATGAGGAGTAGGAGGAGCAGGCTTCTGCACAGTGACTACATGAACATGACTCCCCGCCGCCCGGGGCCTACCCGCAGGCACTACCAGCCCTACGCCCCGCCACGTGACTTCGCAGCCTATCGCTCCTGACACGGACGCCTATCCAGAAGCCAGCCGGCTGGCAGCCCCCATCTGCTCAACATCACTGCTCTGGATAGGAAATGACCGCCTCATCTCCAGCCGGCCACCTCAGGCCCCTGTTAGGCCACCAATGTCGATTTTTCTTGAGTGACTAGAACAAATATCAAGATCATTTTGAGACTCTGAAATGAAGTAAAAGAGATTTCCTGTGGCAGGCCAAGTCTTACACTGCCATGACCCACATCCAAACTTACTATGTATTTATTGACTTGACTGAGAAGTTGGGGTAGAAAACAAAAAGGGAGTGGATTTGGGGAGCCTCTTTCTCACTCACCTGTACGTATCAGTCAAGAAAAGTGTGGTATCCACGGACATTTTAGTTGGAGAAGAAAGGCTAGAAAATAATTGCTTTTGGTTAAATAGGTGTTTAGGCTAAATGGGTGTAACCTGTGGGTTAGACGGGGTAAGTTAGATTAGGGGGAGGGATAGGAAGACAAATATTTAAAAAACATTAAAACACTGTCTCCCACTCTTGAAATGAGCCACTTTGTTCCTATTTAATGCTGTTTTCCTTTTAGTTTAGAAATATGTAGACATTGTCTTTTATGAATTCTGACTATATTTAGTCATTTTGATCCAAATAAGGGATTTGGTCAAATAAGGGATTCCCTCAGGGCAGGATCAGGTAAACCAACTTGCTTTCCTCACTCCCTGTTTGGGACTTCAGTGTTAATGTTCACAAGGTACTTTCGAAAGAATAAAATAGTTCTCCTACACCAAGAAAGAATATGTCAGGAAATAAGGTCACTTTATGTCAAAATTATTTCAGTACCGTGGGACCTGACACAGTGGCTCATACCTATAATCCCAGCACTTTGGGAGGCCGAGGTGGGCAGATCACTTGAGGTCAGGACTAGCCTGGTCAAGATGGTGAAACCCGGTCTATACTAAAAATACAAAAATTAGCTGGGCCTGGTGGCAAGCACCTGTAATCCCAGCTACTCAGGAGGCTGAGGCATGAGAATTGCTTGAACCTGGGAGGCGGAGGCTGCAGTGAGCCGAGACCACTCCACTGCACTCCAGCCTGGGCCATAGAGTGAGACTCTGGCTCAAACGACAACAACAACAAAACCACAGAATTATTTAAGTACTATGAAAGATTATTTGTCTAAGAGCTCATTCCCATCAGACCAGGCAGAAGCTTTCCTGTTTCATGTGCTTCAGGATTGCACAGTTGGTCTCTTTGTTGTTTGTGTGGAGATCCAAAGTGGGACGCGAAAAGAGCGTCTGTAGGAGAAGTGAGAATACTGTGACAAAGGGATGTTAGCATTCATTAGAGTGTGAGGGATGAGTCCCGAGCAGCTTCTTCAGAAAGAGGAAGAACAGAATGGAATGATGAAATACTTGCCATGTACTGAGGAGGTGGCCAGCATTGGGTGACAATCTTCCAGAAGGTTTCAGGCAGAAGGAGCCTTGGTGAGAGCTCCTTTACAGGGACTTTATGTGGTTTAGGGTTCAGAGTTCCAAAACTCTGGGCTCAGCTGCTCCTGTACTTTGGAGGTCCATTCACATGGGAAAGTATTTTGGAGTATGTCTTTTGAGATCATCAAAGTTCTTAAGAGACTGGGTAAGGCCTGACCCTGGAATTACCATGGATATTTTTCTGCCTCCAGTTTGAGTCAACTAGAATATGCCTGGGGACCTTGAAGAACGGCCCTTTGGCAGCTCTCACCATTTGTTCGTGCTTCAGTTAATTCAAGTGTTGGAGGAGTTTAGGTTTTAGAGGCACAGAGACTTGGTTCAAGTCTCCTTACTAGTTGAATAGCCTCAGGCAAGTCACTGCCCACCTAAGATGATAGTTCTTCAACTACAAAATGGAGATAATGGTCACAAATATCTCTTCCTATACTATAATCTCCATGAGGGCATGGCCCAAGTCTGTCTTTGTCTCTGCCTGTCCCTGACATTTAGTAGCATGCCTAACATATAATGTTAGCTATTGGCATTATTGCCATATAGATAAATTATGTAGAAAAAATTAAACAGGGGAATAGCCTAAGAAAAGGGGAATATTGTAACACAAATTTAAACCCACTACGCAGGGATGAGGTGCTATAATATGAGGGCCTCTTAACTTCCATCATTTTCCTGTTTCTTGAAATAGTTTATCTTGTAATGAAATATAGGGCACCCCTCACTTTTATGTATAGAGAGAGGTCTTTAATTTTTTTTTCAACGTGGGAAGGAGGGGTGGAGTAGGAATCTTGAGATTCCAGATAGAAAATACTGTACTTTGGTTGATTTTTTATGGGCTTCCCTTTCATGAAGTTAATCAGTCCCAAGAAGATCAAACCCAACAGCACTTGGGTGATGAAGAACTGTTGAATGTACCCTGGCACCTGTGCCACTTGCCAGCTTCTTGGGCACACAGAGTTCTTCAATCCAAGTGATCAGATTGTATTTGAAAATGACAGAGCTGGAGAGTGTTTAGAAATGGCAGTGGCAAATATATAAATACATTTTTTTAAAATGGAAAGACTTGATCAATGGTAATAAATGATTTTGTTTTCTGACTGGAAAAGTAGGCCTACTAAAGATGAATCACACTTGAGATGTTTCTTACTCACTCTGCACAGAAACAGAGAAGAAATGTTACATAGGGAAGTCCATTTTCACTATTAGTATGAACCAAGAAATGGTTCAAAAACAGTGGTTGGAGCAACGCTTTTATAGTTTCAGATATGGTAGTTATGAAGAAAACAATGTCATTTGCTGCTATTATTGTAAGAGTCTTATAAATTAATGGTATTCCTGTAATTTTTGATTGTGAGCTCACCTATTTGGGCTAAGCGTGCCAATTTAAAGAGACCAAGTGTACATTATGTTCTATATATTCAGTGATAAAATTACTAAACTACTACATGACTGCTTTAAATTTGTACTTTAATATTATCTTTCAGTATTAAGAAAAATATGCTTTCAGACTAGATATGCTTCACTTTGACAATGAATCTGGAGAGAACTTGCTATTTAAAAGAACTGTGGGGTAAATCCTTGTATAAATCTCCTGTTTAGCCTTTTTTTAAAAAGCTAGACTTTCAAATACTGATTTCACTTCAAGCAGAGTACATTTCTGGTTTGTTTGCTTGGCTTCAGTCACAGTTTCTTATCAGACCAATGGTTGACCTCTTTGAGATATCAGGCTAGGCTTACCTATGTGTTTTGCCTGATGTGAATGCTCTGAAGTTTGAGAGAGATCCAACTTCAGCCTTGACCGCATCAGTCCCTCAGGTTAACTAACCGAGCCACCAGTCCTCATGGCTATTCTAATGAGGCTGTTGATGGTCAAATGGATGCCTTATTCCTCATCCCAGCCATTTGCACTGCCAGATGGGAACTCTACCAGACCTGGATACTGATGCCAAAGTGTTAAATTCAACTACATGCTGGAGATTGGAGATGGTGCCAATAATGGACCCAGAGCCAGGATCATGACTGCCATAGACTTATTACTAACCCAGATCAAAGACAGTGACATAGACTCTCTCAAGATCTGGGGTGAGGGAGTCTGTGTTATCTGGAAGGCCATTTGAGGCTCAGGAAGTCTCTCTTTCCTAAGCTATATGCGTACTTTCTGACATATTCCTACTCAAACATCACAAGCATGTTCCTACCTCAGGACCTTTACATGTCCTATTTATTCTGTCTGGAATGCCCTTCCATAGATGACCTGGCTTTCTTTGTCACCCTTCAGGTCTTTGCTGAAGTGTCATCTTCTCCCCTAGATAAACTCCCCCACACCCTGTCCGCTTTCCTTATTTTTCTCCATAGCGTTTTACCATCTCTTATATCAGACATTTTACTTATTTATTTATGGTTTATAAGCTCCATGAGGGAAATAACATTGCTTTGTTTCTTGCTGTATCTCCAGTGCCCAGAGCAGTGCCTGGCATATAATAAATATTCGTTGACTAAGTGAATGAGTTTTACATGGCCTTATGAATTAACAATCAGTCTAAAGGTTATAATCATACTTTGAGAGGGAGACAGCCAGTTCTATTTTCTACTTTCCTGTTAAGAAGTTCAAAAACATTTTATTAAAAAAACAGGAGGTAAAATATATATATATATATATAGCCACATCTGGTGAAAGAAAATCTGATGAATATAAATTCATTTACATTTTAGAAATTTTTGTGCAGTGAGGAAAACCAATACTGTTAGAAAAGTCATGCCAACTAAGTCACTGTCAGAAGTAAGTTGATTTTCCATTGAAGTCCCCAAATTCCCTCTTAATGGAGTACTGGCTATGTTTTAAACATATTTTTAGTTTAAGACTTCTGAAAAGTTGTCTTTGTAGTTAAAATCCCATCCTACTACTGACCTGCTGCTCTTTTTTTTCTGAGGTGATTTTACCCCCAACAAATTCTGTAAATGCCTTCTCTGGCTTTGATTCAAAAAGAACTCAAAATGGAAATGCTGGAAACAGAAAATTCAGCTTCTTCACCTGTCATGCTCATATCATAGCTGAACACACACACACACACACACACACACACACACGGCATCTTGTGGGTAGGGGAAGGAGAAAGCACTTAAACAACAGATACAGGAGCTGGTCTAATAATTCATGTAGAACCTTCTGTTTCCTCTGTTGTACATTTTACTCTGAAGGTGACCCAGAGTCAATTAAATGGGTGTTCGATGAGTTCATCTCCCAACTGATTCTTTTCTTTGTTGAAATGAAGCTTATTAAACTTAATAAAGGTAATTAAACTTGAAAAAGATGAGCTTACATGTCTCTTACTACTCCAAGAAAGACTGAACTCAGCTGGTTACTCATGGATAGCTCAATAGGACAAATCAAATCAACTGGAAAGGAACAAGATGGGTAAAAAAAAAAAAGTCAGCCATTAAATGAATCTACTCAATAAGCACTCCTTTATTGTACTAATAAAAATAGTGTAACCCAGTTCTGTAAAAAGGTTCTAGTACCTTGAAACTCAAGTTCAAAACAAAGTAAAATGCAAACTTCACTTCACCTAACACCTCCACCACATTCTAGCTTATGTAACTGGGTGAATATTGCAATTGCCCACAACCCTGAATTCACTTTTTCCCTCCAGTATGGTAAAACAGATTGATTCCTTTTTAAAGCAGTACCCTTTCTTCTCTTCTATCTTGTCTGGATCAGAGACAATGGATAGGTGAGAAAAAATTAAAGAAGCTTCTGGATCCATTGTAATGGGGACCTGACCACCACACTGCAGCAGCAAGTGGGATGGTCTGGAAAGGAGACCAGAACCTTGTCTGGCAACTTTGCTTCTAACATCTACGTGTGTTTCTTAAACTGAGGCCTGACTCTTGACTTTTTGAGAGTGGCACTCATAAGAAAGTCTGGGGCTGGACACGGTCACTCTCGCCTGTAATCTTAGCACTTTGGGAGGCTAATGCAGGGGGATCACTTGAGTCTAGGAGTTTAAGACCAGCCTGGGCAACATAGGGAGACCCTGCCTCTATTAAAAAAAAAATTAGCCAAATGAGATGGTGCAGGCCTGTAGTCCCAGCTATTCAGAAGGCTGAAGCTGCAGTGAACTGGGATCACACCCCTTCAAGAACACATGTGAATGGTGGGACCTCTCAGCTTTCTCTGATTTGGCGTCCCAGAAGAAATATGTGGTTTCTCTTTGAAGATTCACAAGATCCTAGCACTTAGAAACCCAGGCCACTGACCAGAACAGAAGGTGACATATTTTCTCAGAGTGACTTTTGTCCATTTTAGGATGTTGACACTGGGCCCAACACTTGAAAATTGCTTGAGATGAAATTTGGGTGATCAAAGAATATATCAGCTCTTCCAAGCTGACCTCATTCTTGGTGCAGCTCTCAGGGCCGGAATGTGTGCTTCCCAAGGCCCATTTTCCTGTCTGATTTGTCTGTTGAAACTCTGAAAGACCCTTGGATGCTGGGAATTTGAAGGGACAAAAAACTGAAGAAGGGTGAATGGATCTCAGGGTGGGAGTGGACTGGATTTTACACTTCATCAGGCAGAGCTATCTCAATGATAGATTGAAACTCTCCTCTGGCTCCAAAGAACAAATGATGAGCTGAGTGGAAATGTCAGTTGAAAAGAGCAGCAAACAGCTTTGTTTTCCTAGAGTTGTGGTTTTACATGGTGATGATGACACACGAAGATGAAAATGCGCAGCATGAACTCCAGTTGTTATCTCAGTGAGCATCTCTGCCAACACTGAAGGATATGTGTGGGTGTCACCTGAAACAAAGAGAAAGAGAGAGAGAGAGAGAGAGAGAGAGAGAGAGGAAGAAGAAAAGGAGGCCCTGTTTCGGAAAGAAGAGCCAGTTAATCAAAGATCAACAGTGACAAGTGGTGCTGTTTATTTCATGAGCTTTATATTTGATTTCCTTCCCCTTGCTAATCTCCATGTCTGAAGTTAGTTTCTGGACTAAATATGTTTGTATCTGGTGACTGAGGAAGGGGTGGAAAAGGTGATCTTGAATGGGCATCACGGTACTATAGTTATTTAGTCATTTCCTTAATCTCTTGGGTACACACTTAGCTTCCCAAGTGGGGATTTCTGCTAACTTTTGAGACCTGGACATATTACACAGGGCAGACAAACTTTAGGTTGTTGTCGGGGAGGCAGCCTCTTACTCCCAACCCTATGCAATGCTTGTTTCGCTTGCTTTATGTTTCTCCTTCCTCTCTTCCACTTCATTCCTTCTAGAAGTAGTTAAGGGGCACCTGCCCAGTACTAAGAAGCGGGCTCGATACAGGGAGGGATGTGGCAGTGAGCAGCACAGATATTACCTCCACACTTAACCAAGTGTAGAGTGCATACTTTGTATATTCCTTCATTTTTTTTTTCTTTTCCGGCTCCTCAGGGTAACCGCTTAGTCTTGATTATGGGTCTTAATGTGGCTACTTGACAGCCTTTGTTGGTTTGCCTGAAATTGATTTCTTTGACATGTTCTTATTTAACATCTCTAACTCTTTCAATGTTGTAGACCAGGAATCAGCAATTTTTTTTCTGCTAAGGGCCAGATAGTAAATAATTTAGGCTTTGTGACTATACCGTCTCCTTTAGATAATCAGTTTTGCCATTGTAGTGTGAAAGCAGCCGTAAAGAATATATAAACAAATGAGCGAGGCTGCATTCCAATAAACATTTATTTATGGATATTGATATGTGATGTTTGTATGATTTTCATGTCATGCAATATTATCATTCCTTTGTTTTTTACCCCCAACCATTTATACATGGAAAATCCATTTTTAGCTCATGGGCTGTACAAAGGCAGGTGGTGGGCTGGACACGGCCTTTGGGCAACGGTTTGCTGATCCTTGACTTAGATCTAAGCTGCAACCTTAGCTATAAGCTTATTTTTGAGTTCCAGCCACCTTCTACATTTTTAGGGCTAGAAGGAATCTGTTTGAATGTGTGTAAAGGCTTCTTGGGAGTGATGAGTGTCAAGTATCTCTTTTGAAAGAAGGACATAGGTCAATAAAGAAGAAGGAAGACCTTTCATCTAAGGAAAGCCATTTGAGGTGGGAATGAGAAGCTGTTTCAGGATGACAGAGTCTTCTCTTTATTATTATTATTATTATTATTAATTTTGACAGAGTCTTGCTCTGTTGCTCAGGCTGGAGTATAGTAGCATGATCTGAGCTTACTGCATCCTCTGTCTCTCAGGCTTAAGCAATTCTCATGCCTCAGTCTCCTGAGCAGCTTGGACGACAGGCACATGCCACCACTCTCAGCTAATTTTTGTATGTATTTTTTTTTTTTTTGACAGAGATGGGGTTTCACCATGTTGGCCAGGCTGGTCTCGAACTCCTGACCTCGTTGATCCACCCACCTTGGCCTCCCAAAGTGCTGGGATTACAGGCATAAGCCACTATGCCCAGCCTATATTATTGATGAAAGCCTAAACGTCTTGGGAACTGCTGTTACTTTTCTCTCAAGTCCTTTCTACTCCTCCCTCTTTTCTAGGCATCAGATCCTTGTAATCTCCAAGGAAACAAATTTCTATGCAAAGAAGGAAAGGGGCAGAAAATGGTCTGTGTCCTATGTGATGAGCAGGCTTGACTTCCCTGCTAATTCTTCCCTACATAGTACACCCAAATCCAACTCCAGGTGGCTGGAGAAGAGATCAAAAGCAGCTGTCTCAGAATTGGCCTCCTACTTTCTACCTATCTTATTTCTTCAGTCCACACTTGGCTGCTATTTATGGGTGACTAAGAGCAACCCCTCATGAATCTACATTAAGGCTCAGCATTTCACAAGTAGCTGATGAAATCAGTGTTACTCAGATCAGAAAGGCACCGACCTAACCCTTACCATCCCTTGCCCCATTCCTTACTCCCATCTACAGCTGCTTGTTACGCCCAAGGTACAAATTGTTCCTGGAAGCAGCCCAGCATACGGGGGCACCCTGAGCCACACACCCATTCACACCATCTGGGCAATTTAAAAATAGGACCAAATGGAGCATTTAGCCTGGTCTGTCCAGCCAAGATCAGGAAATTGCCTCTAAAAGGTCAGATGATTAAGATTATTGTGCCGACAGTCTAGGATGTCATAATGAAAAATGCTTCTGGCAGAATGAAGTCTCCTGACTTTGCACATGGTGTTCTAGTTCTAAGTTGGGATGCACAGCTTTGGGAAATCCAAGATTTTTCTACTCCAGAAAGTAGGGCTACCGTGTACACTTATGCACTGTGTGCCGTGCACAAAGGGCCTTAGTGAAGGGAAGGGAGGGGGCTGAAATCTAGTCAAGCTCCCCTTATCAAGCTCTGCACTTGCTTAATAAAGGAGAGGGATCTTCTCTAATGCCCTCGTGTATGAGCTATTGAGGCCCTGACAGAATGCTAGCCTTTCTGCCACTTGGTTACTGAGCTTTATCGAAGAAGTTATATCCCCATCCTCAAAGCAGGAATTTTCTAGGATGAGCAATAGTTAAAACCAAATAACACTACCCCCTCCCCTACAAAATGGAATGGTTCTAAATATCACAAAAAGTTCTCTCCTTGGTCCCTTCTTTAGTCTTTCCTTCACCTAATCTCTGCATGCTCTAATTTAGCTGGTTGGCTTTTCTTGACTTACATTGGGTGAGTTTGTCTTTGGGGAGTACTGAGAGAAGAAACTTCCTAGATTGTGTCTGAGTTGGTCTCTTAGAAGAAAAACAGAAAACGTTTTTGTGACCTGAAGAATACTAGGTGATATGGCTTGGATATTTGTCCCCTCCAAACCTCATTTTAAAATTTGATCCCCAGTGTTGGAGATGGGGTCTAGTGCAAGGTATTTGGATCATAGGGGCGGATCCCTCATGAATGGCTTGGTGTCATTCTTATGGGATTGAGTGAGTTCTTATTCTTAGTTTCCGGGAGATCTGGTTGTCAAAAAGAGTCTGGCATCTTATTCAGTGCCTCCCTTCTCCCCTGCCTGTTTCTCTCTCCTTCTCACTCTCTCTCTCTTACTTCCTGCCATGTGATCTTTACACATCAGCTCCCGTTTCCTCTTCTGCCATGACTGGAAGCTTCCTGCAGTCCCTGCCAGAAGCAGAAACAAGTGCTATGGTTCTTGTACGGCCTGCAGAACCATGTTCCAAATAAACTTCTTTTTGTTATAAATTACCCAGCCTTAGGTATTCTTTTATAGCAATGCAAATGGACTAAGACACTGGGTTTGGGGTTAGTTTTGGGGATGTACCTAGAACCCTTCAGTTAATGCAGTCTACTCTTATTTCCTAGTTATCAGTACATGAAGGGGGCAGACTAAATAACCTCAGGGCTCATTCCTATGATTGTTTTCATACTCTATGTTATAGCTCTTCTAGAATTATCTTCCCAGGATGAATACCGTTGTTTCTCTACCATCAATTACATTTCTAAGTCCTACAGATATAAATATTTTATGTTTGAGATTTGTCAATCAGGATTATTTGAATAAATCTGTAGTTTTCTATAACTGTTATGTTTACTAATTTACCAAAATTGTTTCCATCACTTTTTCTTGAGAAAATAATGAATTTTAAAGTTTAGGCTAGAAGCACTGAAAACTGGGTGGGATTTGTGGATTTTTTTTTCCTGTGGATTTCATTTGAAAGGCACCTTCACATTATAGCATAAGAATGATGTAATAGTTTACATCATTTTTTATAGCTTGGCATTTTCCAAATAAACTTCTTATACATTATTGAAGTCTTCATAGTAAACTACATCTTGTATATGATGGATGCTCAGAATATCTTAATGGAGTGAATCAGTGGATGGATAGATAAATGAATGACTATCTTTCATTTGATAAATATCTGCAAGCTATTTTGGTTTTTGGCAAATTAGATGAAATAGGTATTATGAAAAGACTTGGGAAAGTTGAGGACAGATTAGTGAACTAGACACTATGAAAAGACTTGGGAAATTTGTATTTTTTTAAATTGTTGAAATGTATTCATTAATATGCATTTTAAGACATTGTTTAGACATTCAGAAGCAAAAATTTTATCCTTCCTTGGCAACAAAGAGAACTCTAATTGTGTTCAGTTATCTACTTTCCATGTGCTTCTGGGGAGTTTCAGGGAGTGGATAAGGATTGGTTTAAGCCAGAATAGTAGTCCTAGCATTCTCATTAGTGATTGGTTTAGGCATGGACACATGATAAAATTCTGACCAATTTCCTGATGGGCTTCTGATAAACTTTCTTCTTGCTCTTTTTTTTTTTTTTTTTTTTTTTTTTTTTTGACAGGCACACTCTGTTGCCCAGGCTGGAGTGCAGTGGTGCCTTCTCGGCTCACTGCAATCTCACAGCAACCTCCAGCCTCCTGGATTCAAGCAATTCTTGTGCCTTAGCCTCCCGAGTAGCTGGGACTACAGGCATGCACCACCATGCCTGGCTAATTTATATATTTTTAGTAGAGACAGGGTTTCACCATGTTGGCCAGGTTGGTCTCAAGCTCCTAACCTCCACCTGCCTTGGCCTCCCAAATTGCTGGGATTACAGGCTTGAGCCACCGTGCTTGGCCTATCCTTGCTCTTTAAAAAGAGATGTTTGGAAACAAACAGTTTCCTTTCTGCTATAAAATGTTGTGTCTGCGAGCAGCATCTGATAGAACCTCTTTGGGACCAGGAGAGGAATTGGCCTGAGACCATGCCGAGGCAGGTAGAGCAGAAAGAGGGGAGGAACCTGGATCTTGGTGACATTATTGAGCTGCAGATTGAGCCAACTTGAAACTATCCTTCCTTCCAGTTCTTGTCATGCGAGACAATAAATATCTTTACTGTTTAAGCCCTTTTGAGTTGGATTTTCTACTGCATGAATTTTAAAGCACTCTATCTGATAACTCCTTCTTCATTTTTATTGATGTGTATAAATACTAATATATTCTATTATTTGGGGACACAAAGAACTTGACTCAATAGTATCTTGTTCTATTGACATATTCAGTTATTAATTGCTGATAACCCTGAATAACTAAATGTTATTATCACATATAGGACACTATCCACCTCCACTGACACATGAAATTTGGGCAGTTTGCTTCTTTGGGAAGAATTATAAGTCACAGAACAGCAGAGGATACAAAGACCCCCACAAGAGATAATCAAGACTTTCTTCTTCCCTTCCTTTTGTCATACACATTGCTGAGAAGGAGCACCTCCAAGAAGGAACCAAAGTATTTGTATTTTGTTTTTTGTTTTGAGACCTGGTCTCATTCTGTCATCCAGCCTGGAGTGAAGTGGTGCCATCTCCACTCACTGCAAATTCTGCCTTTCAGGTTCAAGCAGTTCTCCTGCCTTAGCCTCCTGAGTAGCTGGAATTACAGGTGCCCACCACCATGCCTGGCTAATTTTGTATTTTTTCAGTAGAGATGGGGTTCCACCATGTTGGCCAGGCTGGTCTCGAATTCCTGACTGCAAGTGATCCTCCCACTTCAGATTTCCAAAGTGCTGGGATTACAGATGTGAGCCACAGAACCTGACCAATATTTGTATTTTGAATTGAAGTATATATGTGAAAAAATGAGAACATTGGCTCACTTTCTGGTAATACAAAATACAACATATCAGTAAAATCTTCCATGATTCTCCTAGTTCAGTGGTTTCTTTCTACCCCTGTGTTACCTAATGCTGGCCTAAACTCCAGGGGCCTATAAAAGAGATTGGTCTTTGTAGTTGTAAAGTAATATTTTAATATGTCATGTTTAAAAATTCAAAGTATACTTATATTTAAAATCTTCTTCTAATGAAATGTTATAAGATAAAAGATGTACTCAGCCTGGATCTTCATCCTTTCAGTCTGTCTTTGATTCTGGCAGTGACACCTCATGCAACATTAGTCTTCTCTGGGGGTCCTGGGATAACACATTAGCTTCTAGAATGGCTTGGGGATTTCCTGCTTGTGTCCTGTGAAAAGGACACAAACTGGCCACACATGTGTTCAGTCTAGTGATAGGCACTGAGAAGGGCAGAAAGATATTTGACATAGTTTTGAGCTTAGCAATTTACTACTTGGTTGGGGAAATAACCGGTCTTAAAGGTAGTATATACTAAGCTCCAATTAAAGTGATATACAATTCAAGTTCAGAGGTGAAAGATTATTGTGGACTGGAATCTAATTTGGGCCTGGACTGAAATGAACATTATTATATATACACAGCTTTTCAAACTTGTGGGAAATAGAATAGCTTTGAAAAGGAGTACTTGCATTTTTAATTTTTAGAAATATTGCCAATTTACTTTGCACAGGGGTTATATTGATATACATTCCCTTCAGTCACATATGAGAGAGACTTTTACCCTATTTATTCTCATTAGCACAGTGTTATCAACACATTTGATCTTTGCCAGTTTGATAGTTTGAAATGATATTTTATCATTGAGTTGATTTGCATTTCATTTTTTATGAATAGGTTCATCATTTTTTCATTTCCCCTAAGAGTCATTTTTTTTTCTGTGAACTGTCTACTCATCCTTTGCCCATTTTTTTTCAGTTGTATTGTTGGCTTTTTGTTTTAATATGTAGAATCACTTCAAAGAAACTATTCCCTTGCTTGTAACTCCTTCATTTTAGAGATGAATAGACGGAAGATATAAGCTTATTGTTTCTTTGTTCATTCATCAGCATTTATTAAGTATCCATTCCATGCCAGGCACTGCACTTGTCACAGGAGTTAGATATAGATCCCATCCTCAAGAAGCTCCCAGTCTATGGAAGACACAAAGCTTTTCACATAGTTTTCAGGTCTATGATAGAGCTATACATAGGGAGTTATTGTGGCTCAAAAGTGGGGCATCACCTAACCATGTCAGGAGTTGGGGAGGCTCAGGAAAGTATCTGTGGAGTAGATGACAGCAGTCACATCTTAAAGAACATGGGAGTTGGCTGGGTGTGGTGGTTCATGCCTATAATCCCAGCACTTTGGGAGGCCGAGGAGGGCGAATCAGGAGGTCAGGAGTTCAAGACCAGCCTGACCAACATGGTGAAACCTGGTCTCTACTAAAAATACAAAAGTTAGCTGCCAGGTGCAGTGGCTCATGCCTGTAATCCCAGCACTTTGGGAGGCCGAGGTGGGTGGATCATGAGGTCAAGAGATTGAGACCATCCTGGCCAACATGGTGAAACCCCATCTCTCCAAAAAATACAAAAATTAGCTGGACGTGGTGGTGCATGCCTGTAGTCCCAGCTGCTCGGGAGGCTGAGGCAGGAGAATTACTTGAACCTAGGAGGCGGAGGTTGCAGTGAGCTGAGATGGTGCCACTGCACTGCAGCCTGGGTACCAAAGCAAGATTCTGTCTCAAAAAAAAAAAAAAAAAAAAAAAAGAACAAGGGAGGCTCAGGCAGGTAACAAAATGGAGAATTACATTTCAGGTACAGAGACTAACTAACTTGTGCAAAAGCATAAGCACGATGCCTTTGAAGAGTTCAGTGTGTGAATTCAGGGCGGCTGGAGAGTCGGTTAAGTGCAAGAGAGTGTAAGAGATGAGACCACCGGTATGAAGACAAACTCTTTATTCCAAGGAATTTGGGGTTTATCCCAAGGGCAAGGGAAAGCTAATAAAATATATAATTTTAAAAAATTGCTTTAAAATTATTATTTTTAATATATAATCAGTAGTCTTACATTACAGAAAGCTACAAAATGAAAATTAATGTCTTCCTTTTTCCTGTCCCCTGTCCCACAGTTCTATTCTTCAGAGGTTATCATTTTTTAACAGTTTCCATTTACCTCCACAGCTCTCACTATGTTTATAACCATGTTTCTCCATTTGTCAAACCGAACAGTATGTACGGAGGCCGCACTATGAAGGTGAATAATTCAGCTCACTTCTACTAACTCCCACCCTTCCAATTTTTTGGAAAGTTTTAAGCACAAGAGGGATCTGATTAAATTTGCATTTTGGAAAGATTATTTTGCTAGTAATGTGAGGAGTGGTTCGACAGCTGTTTTAGTAAATCTAAGAAGAACATGGGTTGGAGGGATGCATTAATGGAAGGTACTTAGAGTACAGAAAGATGAAGACCACTGGCAGACCAGAAGATAAAGGGAAAGAGAAGGTCACTCCCTGGTTTTATTCATTTATTTATTTTTGGAGACGGAGTCTCACTCTGTCACCCAGGTTGGAGTGCAGTGGTGCCATCTCAGCTCACTGCAACCTCCAGCTCCTGGGTTAAAGCGATTCTCTCACCTCAGCCTCCTAAGTAGCTGGGATTACAGGCGTATGCCACCATGCCCAGTTAGTTTTTGTATTTTTAGTAGAGATGGGGTTTCACCATGTTGGCCAGGCTGGTCTTGAACTCCTGACCTCAGGTCATCCACCCGCCTTGGCTTCCCAAAGTGCTGGGATTATAGGTGTGAGCCACCATGCCTGGCAACTCCCTGCTTTTAGACTGGTACAGGCGGTACTTACACTTTCTGAGCTAGAGATACAGGAGGAGAAATTAATTTTAGTAGGGGGCGTGATGTTGAATTTCACTTTGGACATGTTGGATTTGACGTGTTCATGAGAATCCAGGTGGAGACGCCTTATGATGCAGCTGACAACTAATAGAGTTGTGGCACTCAGGAGTGAGCAGAGGCTAGGGAGACAGATTTATGAGCCAGCCCTCAATGTATAGTTTATTCATTCTCTTGTTCATTTAATAAATATTTATCGAACACCATCTATGAGCTACATGCTGAGTATAAAATGGTGAGAGAAGAGATAAATTTCCTCATCTCATGGAGCTTTTATGCTGGTGGAGGAGAGAGACATTAACACAGAAACTTACAAATATATATGCAATCACGGATTGGGGTAGGTCCTACAAAAAAGAATATGGGCTTATGTGATAGAGTAACAGCACGAACCAAATTTAGACTGGGGCCTGGGTGGGAAATATATGGGCAGTCAGAGCTTCTTTATACCTAGTTCTGCCAGGTGCAGAAGAATTAAAGAAGCCATGTGCAGAGGACATTTTGAAGTGGAAGTCGTGGTCAGGACCAGGCATAATCTTTGTGGAGCTTAGGATAAAGTCCAGTCAACAGAGACCCACTAAATATCTACACATCATCAATCAAGACAACTAAGTGTTATTACATATGTTCTATCTCCCATCTTGATAAATATACCTTTATGATGACAAATAGAAAAATATACATAAAGTAAAAGTAAAAGTTCGCAAAATATCAATGACAACGGAATTTGGTTATTATCACACATGTCTGGCTCTTCTGTTAATGGGTTGAGATGATTGGATGAGCAATAAAATTAAGACAGGTAAAATATTCAGTTTCTTGATCTGTGTTCTGATTATTATTTACTCTGGAAAATTTCTGGGCTGTATATGTATGACTTGTGTACTTTTCTGTATTTACTATCCCATAGCGGAAGATTTAAAGAATTTATCAAATACTTACATCATAAAATTTATTTATTTTTTTGAGACAGAGTTTCACTCTTGTCAACCAGGCTGGAGTGCAGTGGCATCATCTCGGCTCACTGCAACTTCTGCCTCTCAGGTTCAAGCAATTATCCTGCCTCAACCTCCTGAATAGCTGGGATTATAAGCGCCTGCCATCATGCCCATCTAATTTTGTATTTTTTTAGTAAAGACGAGGTTTCGATGTGTTGGTCAGGCTGGTCTCGAACTCCTGACCTTAGGTGATCCACCCACCTCGGCCTCCCAAAGAGCTGGGATTCCAGGTGTGAGCCACAGTGCCTGGCCCATAAAATTTATTTTTCTTGCCTTTATTTCAGCATAAATAATGTGTTCTAGTCAAGACTTCTCATGTAATTTCTGTATTATTGACTTAATGTTATAAATTAGACAAGTTTTCTTTGTTCATTAGTTATTAGTCTCAATCAAGATTGTCCCTTTACCTCAAACAACCAGAAAATAGTCTCTAGAGAAATTAGTTTCAGGATAATTTATAGGTGAATCTTCTCCTTCATATCCATGCAAAATTGGTTTCGTGTTTTGTTCTAATTTGTTAGTGCTTTGTTGAAATGCCACTTCAGTTGCATTTTTTTTACCTGTAGTTTCTTTTTATGCAGAAAACTTTCACTCTAAAATAAAGAAATTAAATTTCTCTTTAAGATAAAATATCCACATTTAGATTTGTTTCTTTTTGTAATAAATAGCAACAATTAATAGCAAATAACCAGAACTAGAACGAATATAGAAGTAGTTTCATTTTCTGACAACGATTGCAATTTGTTCTTCGAGGATCTTTTGTTGTTTTACGTATCTCTGCTACTGTATTCTATATCGTCTAAGATAAATCTAATTGCTTTAATAGTATTTAGTTGGCATTCCCATCTGTCTTAGTCAGTTTGGGTTTCCATAACAAATTACCATACGCTAGTGGATTAAGCAACACAGATTTATTTCTCATAGTTTTGGAGGCTGGGAAGTCCAGGATCCAGTGTCTAGTGAGGGCCTGCTTCCTGGTTTGCAAATGGTCGTCTTCCTGTGGTACCTTTATAGGGTGTGAAACAGAGATAGGAAGCAAGCTCTTTTGAGTCTCTTCTTGGAAGAGCACTAATTTCATCATGAGAGCCTCACCCAAATGACCTACCTACCTCCTAAAATCCCCACCTCCTAATAGCACTCCACCGGGGGTTAGGGTTTCAACATATGAATTTTGTGGGGCGCAAAACAGTCATGTTTTCAAAAAGCAGTTGAAAGGTCAAACTTGATGTGTTTCATCAAGATTTTTATCTGTTGGCAGATTTATAAAATATTTTGCATAATCTTTGAATTTTTTAAAGAACATTGTCATTATCAGCATATTTGAATTCATGTCTTCTAGTGCCAAATACAAATGATGAATCATATGTGGCTTCTGTATCTTTGGCTAAAATTCTGACTTAAGTACATTGTTATGTACATTCTTTCCAACCATGGTAGTGCCATTTTCATAGGCTTTCCTTTGATAATTAAAAAAAAAAAAACATTAAAAGGCTAAGTGCAGTGGCTCACTCAAGTAATCCCAGCACTTTGAGAGGCCGAGGTGGGTGGATCACCTGAGGTCAGGAGTTCAAGACTAGCCTGGCTAACATGGTGAAACCCCATCTCTACTAAAAATACAAAAAATTGCTGGGCACGGTGGTGGGCGCCTGTATTTCCGACTACTTGGGAGGCTGAGGCAGGAGAACCACTTTAACCCGGGAGGCAGAGGTAGCACTGAGCTGAGATGGTGCCACTGCACTCCAGCCTGGGTCATAGAGTGAGACTCTATCTAAAAAAAAACATTAAAATTGTTTTAGTTTTTGAAGATTTAAATAAATTGTATTAATAATACATAAAATATTTTTATTTAAGAAAATAATTATATTAATATTATGTAAAAACTATTTGTAATTCCACCACTTAATGTCCACTTAATTTTCAATGGAAATGTGATGGACACTAAGATATGCCCTCTTGATCTCCTGCAGGACCAAGGCACTCATTCCTGCGATGGCCGGAATGATTTACTTCCGACAGCTCATAAGTGAGTCACTCCCCAGGGACTGCCCTCTGCTGAAGGAAGCTGCCTCACCCAAGGTTACGCCTTCTCCCTCAGAAGGCTTTGTCCAATGGATGGTCAATTTGGAGGTGACTCCATTAGGACAATTCAGAAGGGACATCCATACCTGCTCCAGAGTTCCCAGTGGTAGTGACTGAGGCTTCTGTTTTAACTGCAAATGCATTGTGGTCCAATTCCCTCCTCTGCCTAATCCATTAGTCTCACTGCACCTTCCCTCTGAGCATTTTCTTCTGTAAAAACTCTAATAAATTTCAGAGTCTCGGAGACTATTTCCAGGGAATCTAGCCTCCAATAGTAATGAATAGGCATCAATTTTCATACATGTTGTATCTATGCTTACATCTATGCAAATTTTGGAGTCATTTAAATTACGTAACATTGCAAAATGTTCCAAATATCACATGGAACTGTTGCAAACACTGTGTTAATTTGTGAGCACTTGAAATTGGAACCAGAAATTAGGGCTCAAAGAGAAGCAAGAAAAAGAATGTTCAGCAGTAGTGGAAAGTAATGTCTTGTACAAGAATCTATTGCATTCATGCTACTTGAGAGAAAGAATTTGAAAGGTTAATTTTTCTTTTCCCTTGCTGAAAATTTTCTACCACTCAATCCTCCTCAACTTGGAAGCAGTGTCTGTGTCTGAAATTGGTAGGTACAACCTACAACCTTCATGGTATTTGAAGGTAGTTACCCATTACTTTGAGGTCATAGGACAAGAGATGTGAAAGATATTTCCTGGGATTGATGTGCAGGATTCTACAGACAGAAGCATTTTTCCTATGAGGAGTGTTTAGAGTGAGAAGAAAACATAGGGCCCTGGAGAATACCATCTAAGCAAGGGACTGAGGGAGGTAAACCTGAGGAGTCTTTCAAGGAGCTGCTGGAGAGGAGGGGAGTAGAACCATTAGGTCAAACCACGTGACACTGCTGATCTCTGACCTTTAAAAATTAATAGAAGATGTGGTGGTTCAATCCTATAAACTCAGCAACTCTAAAGGATGAGGTAAGAGGATGGCTTGTGGCCAGGAGTTTGAGACAAGCCTGAGCAATCTAGTGAGATCTTGTTGCTAAAATAATAATAATAAGAAGACAATTTTAGAGCAGTTTTAGGTTCACTGGAAAATTTAGCAAAAAGCATAAGAGTCCCTATATATTTCCCCTATCCCCAGAGCCTCCTGCACTATCAACATCCTGCACCAGAATGGCACATTTCTTACAATAGATGAACCACCATTAACGCATCATTATCAACCAAAGTCCATAGTTCACATTAGGGTCCACTCTTGGTGCTGTACATTCTATGGGTTTTGACAAATGTTTAATGATATCTACCATTATAACATCATACAGAATAATTTAACTGCCTTAAAAAATTCCCTGTGTTCTACTTGTTCCTGCAAACTCTTGGCTATTAACCATTTTTTGTTCACAAAAACTGTTACTTCATATAGTTCAGTGTAAAGAAGAAAAAGGATCACATGTATTCTGAAAGGGAAGAACATTCTACTTTTAGAATGTTCTTAACTATTTAAGTCTGAAGGTATGCTTAACAATGTCCATTAGATAAGGAAGATGAGGGATGAGAGCACCTTTTTGGATTTAGCAACTAGAGATCTTGACAAGACTTGTTGCAGTGGGATTGTGGGGCTGGAAGTAAGGTCTTAGCAGAGACACCTGTGATCAGACAGTGGCGAACAGGAAACAAAGAGAGTAGACGCATGGCAAGAAGTTTCCCTGTGAGCAGAAGCTTCTTGGCACCTGAATCCCTCAACAGGTCTGGGTGACCCTTAGTATCTCCAAAGTCCAGCACACTACGTGGTAACTGGGCCATGCTAGGCTCTCACGTTTGTGGATTGGAGGGCAAGAGAAAAACGATAAGATAAAGGAATTTGGTTGTTGTTATTGTCAGAAGGCAGAGATTTAAGCTGTTTTCTGTGTCTAGAAAAGAGGAAATCCTGTAGAAATGAAGAAATAAAAGCTGACAAATTAAGAGAAAATAATGGAAGGTAAAAGATCCTTGAGGAACGAGGTGGGTGGCAGTGTTGGGGAAGAGGGAGCTGGTGGAGTGGTGAATCTCAGCCTGAAGAGGTTTGGTCTTCTCACACACGTGTGTACAGAACGTGCTGAGCACTTACTCTTCTCCGAGCTTGGGGAAAGACCGTTTTGACCAGCAAGCCTGACCTGTTTGTTACAGTGTGCACTAGATGGCAAAATGGACCATGGGGGATTTGTTTCCTGCAAAGCAAGATCTTCTATTCTTCTCTTGATGTGAAACACACAGCAGTGCAAAAACAGATAATCAGAGCTTGCACTATATTCTTTGTATATGTGGGCAGAGCTGTTGACCCTTCCCTACATGCCTCTCTGCTCAAAAGAAGGATCAATTAGTTCTGTAGGGGTTACTGTCTACACCTACAAATAGTGCCCAAAGGTATAAGGGCTTTCCGTTTCCTCTGTACTCCTGCTCCCATTCCATTATCTATTAATATGTAACAAGCCATGCTAAACTAATGGCACAAAGCAACAACAATGACAACAATATGTTTTTAATATTGTCTCTTACAGTTCAGGGCTTGACTGGGCTCAGTCTGGGGATACTCACTCGGGGTCTCTGGAGCCATCTCAAAAGCTTTCTCTTACAGTCTGGCAACTAATGTTGCCTGCCAGTTAGGACTTCAGGGAGGCTGTTAGCTAGAAGCTCTGGCCTACACAGAACCTCCCCATTATAGCCTGGGCTTCCTAAAAGCATGGCAGCTGGGGTTATGAAGGCAAACATCCCTTAAAAGCAAAAGATAGAAGCTGTTTGCCTTAGAAATTAGAAGTGAGTCCCTAAGATCCGCCCATATTCAAGGGGAGGAGAATTAGACCCTACATCAAGATGTCACGTGGGCCAAAGAATTTTAAAAAGCCTTCTCCCAAATCAACAACAATGCAATGAAACAAAGCCTGGTTAAGTGGAAAAGGAATAGGATTGAGAATCAGGAGACTTAACTTGGTGGCTGATTTGCTTTGTAAGACCTTGTTAGCATTTTCTACATCCTTATAAGCCTGGAGGGGGAGCCATCAAAAGACAGTTTCAAGGTCAGTGCTTGCTGGGCCTCCCTTCATTTCCATTCAGCATCTCTGTGGCCTGTATTGCTTCTAGATTCCTTGTGAATGCCAGGCATACATGGGTAGCTTTCACATTCTGGCATTCAAGGAGTTAATGTCAATATTATTAATACTAAGAATAATGATGGCCAGCGTTTAGAGAATGCTTATGTGTCAAGCACTATAAGCGTGTATGTTTTATAGGCGGCCTCACTTAATCTTCACAGCTCTTCTATGGAGTTGACTTTATCATTATTTTGCCAGATTTATAGGCAAAGAAACTGCAACTGAGAGTTGGAGAATTTAAGTGACTTGTGTGGACCAAGAATTCCAACTCGGGGAATCATTTTGCTATGCATAGTCTTTTTCTTCCACCTTGTTGACAGCCATCAAGACCCATGACTTGTGGTAATTTGCAATTGTTCTTAGATATGAATATGAAGCTTTTCTTCCTGTGAGGTTTGTCTGTGGAGGCAGGTCATTTTCCTAGAGAATGAGCTGTGCTAAGAGCATGCCAGGGCAGATGTCCTCTTCTTATGATGTGGCTGCTGCTGTAATTCCTGTGATAAGATAAAAACTTTTGTTTCTTATTGGGAAGTGGCCTGAAAATGAAGAGAGCTGCCAGAGCTGATGCTAACAATAAAGAGGTCAGGACTGTTTTGGTTGCAAGTGACGGAAAAATGACTTGAACTAGCTTAAGTAGAAAAAGGGCATTTAGTAGCTCGTGTGTCTGGGATAGAGAGGGGACAATGAAACCAGGGCCGCCTTTTCCTAGGATTTTTCTTTACTTCTTGTTTCTACTTCCTTCTGGATATAAGCTTCGTTCTCTCTTTTTTTTCTGCACAAGATTAGACGTGCTGAATGGTTAGTCACACTGCCTGTTGGACTCAAATCATTTCAAGAGAGTGATTGAGTAGAAAAAAACATACCATTTCTCTCAGCTTCAGCCTGAAAAGTCTCAGGGAACTATTCTGACTTGTTCAGCTTAGATCAAATGCCAATGGAAAGGAGTCTTTTATGGAAGAAGAGGAGAAGCCTACAGACATGATTTCTGGAAAGATAATTGTCTGCTGAGCTACCGCCCCATTTTTGTGTAAGACAGGTCTAAGAAATGTCTGGTTCTTCATAAGAAAATGGAGATTTTGGATGTCACACTGTTTCATTCATTGGCAGGGTTTCACGAATCCTGCTCCATGTCTTCTCCCCTATGGGTACGTTCTGGGCTTGTTCCTGTTATATATCTGAGTCACCACCAAATTCAATTGTTGATAACCTTTTGATGGAGCATGGACCCTTTTGAGAATATCTGAAAAGTCATGGAAATTCTTCCAGGGAAGAAAGCATATAACCACATTTTTTTTATTGTTTCAAGGTATTTATTTATTTACTTGTTTGTTTTTGAGATGGAGTTTCGCTCCTGTTGCCCAGGCTGGTGCACAATGGTACGACCTTGGCTGACTGAAACCTCTACCTCTCTGGTTCAAGCGATTCTCCTGCCTCAGACTCCCGAGTAGCTGGGATTACAGGCACATGCCACCATGCCTAGCTAATTTTTGTAGAGACAGCGTTTTTTAGTAGAGACAGGGTTTCACCATGTTAGCCAGCCTGGTCTTAAACTACTGAACTCAGGTGATCCACCTGCCTTGGCCTCCCAAAGTGTTGGGATTACAGGCATGAGCCACTGCACCTGGCCTGTTTCATGGTCTTCATTAAAATTCTTAAACTTGTGAAGTATTCCGAACAAGCTCTTGCAAAGGTCACATTTTTTGTGTGTGTGTGAGATGGAGTCTCACTCACTCTGTCACCCAGGCTGGGTGCAGTGGTATTATCTTGGCTCACTGCAACCTCAAACTGTGGGTTCCAGTGATTCTCCTGCCTCAGCCTCCTGAGTAGCTGGGATTACAGATGTGAGCCACTCTGCCCAGCAAAGGTCATATTTTAAGAAGGAAAATTGTGTGTCATTATGTTGTTGTGAATTTGGACATCTTAACAGATATCAAGAAATCTGCCTTCGGTTGCTCTAGGAATCTGTATTTTTTTTTTTTTTTGAGAGGGAGTCTTGCTCTGTCTCCAGGCTGGAGTGCAGTGGTGCAATCCCGGCTCACTGCAACCTCCGCCTCCTGGATTCAAGCGATTCTTCCGCCTCAGCCTCCCGAGTAGCTGGGACCACAGGTGTGTGCCACCACGCCAGGCTAATTTTTGTATTTTTAGTAGAGATGGGATTTCACCATGTTGGCCAGGATGGTCTCGATTTCTTGACCTCATGATCCACCCCCCTCTCTGCCAAAGTGCTGGGATTACAGGGGTGAGCCACTGTGCCCAGCTGGAATCTGTATTTTTAAAAATAATTTTATTTATTTTTATGGGTACATAGGTGTATACATTTACGGGGTATATGAGATATTTTGATTTACGCACACAATGTGTGATAGTCACATCAGGGTAAATTGGGTATCTATCACCTTAAGCATGTATCCTTTCTCTGTTATAAACATTTTAATTACACTCTTTCAGTTATTGTAAAATGTACAGTGTTATTGTTGACTGTAGTCATCTTCTGCTATTAAATACTTGCTCTTATTCATTCTACCTAACTATATTTTTATATCCACTAGCCATTCCCAATTCATCCCCACATCCCTACCTTTCCCAGCATCATTCTACTCTCTACTTCCATGAGTTCAACTGTTTTAATTTTTAGTTCCTACAAGTGAGTATGAAGGTGTGAAGTTTGTCTTTCTGTGCCTGGCTTATTTCACTTAACATGATGTCATCATTCCATCCATATTGCTGCAAATGGCTGGATCTTATTCTTTCTTATGGATGAATGGTACTCCATTGTGTATATGTACCACATTTTCTTCATGTGTTCATCTGTTGATGGACACTTAGGTTGTTTCCAAATCTTGGCTATTGTGAATAGTGCTACAGTAAACATGGGAGTGCAGATATCTCTTTGATATGTTGATTTCCTTTCTTTTAGGTATATATCTAACAGTGGGATTGCTGAATCATATGGCAGTTCAATTTTTAGTTTTTTGAGGAACATCCAAACTGTTCTACATAGTGGTTGTACTAATTTATATTCCCACCAACAATGTATGGGAGTTCCCTTTTCTCCATATTTTCACTAGCATTTGTTATTGCCTGTCTTTTGGATAAAAGCCATTTTAACTAGGGTAATATGATATCTCATTGTATTTTGATTTGCTTTTCTCTGATGATCAGCTACGTTGACCACCTTTTTCTATATCTGTTTGCCATTTGTAGGTCTTCTTTTGAGAAATGTCTATTCAGATCTTTGCCCAATTTTGAATTGGATTATTGCATTTTTTCCTGTTGAGTTTTTTGAGCTCCTTATATACTCTGGTTATTAATCCCTTGTCAGATGGATACTTTGCACACATTTTCTCCCATTCTGTGGGGTGTCTCTTTGCTTTGTTGATTGTTCTCTTTGCTGTGCAAAACTTTTTAACTTGATGTGATCCCATTTGTTCATTTTTGCTTTGGTTCCTGTGCTTTTGGGGTATCACTCAAGAAATCTTTGTCCAGACCAATGTCCTGGAGACTTTTTCCAATGTTTTCTTTTATTAGTTTCATAGTTTGAGATCTTAGATTTAAGTCTTTAATCCATTTTGATTTGACTTTTTTGCATATGATGAAAAATAGGAGAGTTTAATTATTCTGCATATGGATATCTAGTTTTACCAGCACCATTTATTGAAAAGACTGTCTTTTCCCCAATGTATGTTCTTGGCATCTTTGTTGAAAATGAGTTCACTGTAGACGTATGGATTTATTTCTGGGTTCTCTATGCTGTTCCATTGGTCTATGTGTCTGTTTTTATGCTAGTACCATGCTCTTTGGGTATTATGACTCTGTAGCATAATTTGAGGTCAAGTAATGTGATTCCTCCAGGTTTGTTCTTTTTGCTCAGGATGGCTTTGGGTATTCTGGATCTTCTGTGGTTCCATATAGATTTTAGGATTTTTTTTTTCTATTTCTGTGAAAAGTGCCATTGGTATTTCAATAGGGATTGCATTTAATCTGCAGATTGCTTGAGTAGTATGGACATTTTAGCAAGATTGGTTCTCCAATTCATAAACATGGAATATCTGTTCATTTTTTCCTGTCCTCTTCAATTTCTTGCATCAATGTTTTATAGTTTTTATTGTAGAAATTTTTCACTATAAGTTCTAAGTTTATTCCTAGGTATCTTATTTTAATAATATTTGTAGCTATTGTGGATGGAATTTTTAAAAGTTTCTTTTTCAGATTGCTTGCTCTTGGTATATAGAAATGCTGAGTTTTGTATGTTGATTTTGTATCCTGCAACTTGACTGAATTTTGTTTATCAATTCAAATAGTTTTCTTGGTAGAGTCTTTAGGCTTTTCTAAATACAAAATCATATCATCTGCAAACAAGGGTAACTTGACCTTTTCCTTTTTAATTTGGATCCCGTTTCTTTCTTTTGTCTGTTTGCTCTAGCTAGAAGTTCCAGTACTGTGTTGAATAACAGTAGGGAAAGTGGGCATCCTTGTCGTGTTCCAGGTCTTAGAGGAAAGGCTTTCAGTTTTTCCCCATTCAGTATGATACTAGTTGTGGGTATGCCATATATGACTTTTATTGTGTTGAGATATGTTCCTACTATCCTCAATTTTTTGAGTTTTTATCGTAAAGGGATATTGAATTTTATCAAATGCTTTTTTTAGCATCAAGTGAAATTATCATCTGGTTTTTGTTCTTCATTCTGTTGATATAATGTATCACAGTGACTGATTCGCATATGCTGAACCATCCTTTCATTCCTGGGAGGAATCCTACTTGGTCATGATGAATGATTTTTTTAATGTGTTGTTGAATTGTTTGCTAGTATTTTGTTGAGGATTTTTACATTAATGTTTATCAGGGATATTGGCCTGTAGTTTTCCTTTTTGATGTGTCTTTGTCTCTGGTTTTGGTATCAAGGTAATACTGGCCTGGTAGAATGAGTCTGGAAGTTAAGTAGGATTGGTACTAGTTCTTGTTTAAATGTTTGATAAAATTCAGCAATGAAACCATTGGGTCCTGGGCTTTTCTTTGCTGGGAGACTTTTTATTATGACTTCAATCTCATTACTTCTTATTGGTCTATTCAGGTTTTGGATTTCTTCATGGTTCAGTCTTTGTAGGTTGTATGTGTCTAGAAATTTACTCACTTATTCTAGCTTTTCCAATTTATTGACATATAGTTGTTCATAGCAGTCTCCAATGCGCCTTTGAATTTCTGCAGTATCTGTTGTAATGTCTCCTTTTTCATCTCTGATTTTATTTATTTGGGTCTTCTTTCTTTTCTTTTTAGTATCACTAAAGATTTGTCAATTTTGTTTATCTTTTAAAAACCAACTATTCATTTCAGTGATCTTTTGTATTTTTTTTGTTTTAACTACATTTGTGTCTGCTCTGATCTTTATTCTTTCTTTTTTTTTCAGCTAATTTTGGGTTTGGTGTGCTCTTGCTTTTCTAGTTCTGTAAAATGTATTTTTAGGCTTTTTTTTTTTTTGAAGCTTTTCTACTTTTTGGTGTCGATATTTATTGTTATAAACTTTCCTTTTAGTACTGCTTTTGCTGTATCCCACAGATTTTGGTATGTTGTGATTTAAATCTTTGATCACCATAACCATACCTGCATTAGCAGGCACCCTAAGCTCAGTAATGCTGTGGCTCTTGCAGACTCATAGAGGTATCATCTTGGTGGTCTTGGATAAGATCCAAAAGAATCCCTAGATTACCAGGCAGAGACTTGTTCTCTTCCCTTACTTTCCCCTAAACAAATGAAGTCCTACTCTCCACGCTGAGCTGCCTGGAGCTAGGGGAGGAGTTGTGGCCATCAGCACTGGGACTACACTGAGTCAGACCCAAAGCCAGCACAGCACTGAGTCTTACACAAGGCCTGCAGTGACTACTGCCTGGCTACTGCTAATGTTCACTCAAGGCCGAGTGCTCTTCAGTTAGCAGGTGGTGAATCCATCTAGGCTTGTGTCTTTTTCTTCAGGGTGGTGAGCTCCTCCTGGCCCAGCGCAGGTCCAGAAATGCCATCCAGCCCCCAGGGCCTGGAGTCAGGAGCCTGAGGCATCTACTTGGTGCTCTATCCTACTATAGCTGAGCTGGCACCCAAGCCACAAGACAAAATCTTTCCCATTCTACCCTTTCCTTTCCTTATGCAGAGGGAATCTCTCTCCCTGGCCACCACTGCCCCAGGCCCATGAAAAAATACTGTCAGGCTATGGCTGATATTCACTCAAAGCCCAAGGGCTTTTCAGTCAGCTTGTGGTGAATGCTACCATGCTCAGGTCTCTCCTTTCAGGGCGCTGGGCTCCCCCTAGCCTAGGGCAGGTCTGGAAATGCCTGTCAGGAACTAAGGCCTGGAATCTGGGACCCCCAGAGCCTGCTCGTACTTTACCCTACTGTAGCTGAGCTGGTCCTCAGGCTGCAAGACAATGTCCCCTTTAATTTTCCCTCTCCTTGGGGAACATCACACTCAGGGGCTTATTGAGGGGCGGGGAACTAGGGGAGGGATAGCAGGGGGTCAGGGGAATTGGGGAGGGATAGCATTAGGAGAAATGCCTAATGTAGATGACAGGGGGATGGATGCAGCAAATCACCATGGCATGTGTATACCTATGTAACAAACCTGCACGTTCTGCACATGTACCCCAGAACTTAAAGTATATAAAAAATTTCCCTCTCATTTCCTTAAGCACAAGTAGTCTTTCCCTGTGGCCACCACAGCTTGGAATGCAATGAGTCACACCAGAAGCCAGCATGGCTCTGAGTCTCACCCATGGCCTATGGCAAGTACTGCCTGGCTACCACTGATGGTGATTCAAGGCCCAAGGGCTCTTTAGTCGGCAGGTGATGAATCCTGCCAGGACTGGGTCCTTCCCTTCAAGACAGTGGGTCCGTTCTGGCCCAAGATGTGTCTAGAAATGTTTTTCAGGAGGTAGAGCCTGGAATGGGGTGCCTCAGGACTCTGCCTGGTGTCCTAGCCTACTGTGGCTGAGTTGGTATCCAAGTTGCAAGAAAAGATCCTCTTTACTCTCCCCTCTCCTCTCCTCAAACAGAAGGAAGGAGCCTCTCCTGAAGCTGTGAGCTGTGCTGCCTTGGGCTGGGGAAGAGGTGATGCAAACATGCTCCTAGCTGCTCTGGCTGGTGTCTCACTAGGTTGCATGCCCCCAAGTCCACTGGCTTCAAGCCAGTACTTGCTTAGGAATTCAGTCCTTGTGGCCTAGACTGCTTTTCAAGTTTATTTAGGATCCCAGAGTGCTTTAGCCTGAAGTGGTGGGACTTGCTGGAACTCAGGCTCTGACCACTGGGATGGGCAATTCTCCTCTGGCGAGGGTAGGCCTAAATGCTCCTTCTGTGGGTTCTGGCTGAATTCTGTCCTGTGTTGCTTTCTGCTGTGACAGGACAACACTGAGTTCCAATGTAAAGTCCTGCAATCACTGCACTCTCTCTCCTCAAGCACACAAATGTTCTCTCGGATGCTGCCAGGCTATGGGGGAGGGGTGGTGTCAGTGATTCAAGACTGTCTTTATTACCTTCTTCAGTGTCTCTTTCTTTGATATGATGTTAAAACCAGGCACTGTGAAGGAATGTGTATTTTTGAATCCATTCTCACGTTGAATCAATTCACAGAAATATACACAAATCTAATGTCATTTCTGTTCAAACAAACAACAAAATTCAGTTAGTTGTTGTGCATTTCCAGACATCACGTTTGACACACTATCGACGAGACACTTGGATATCATGTTTGTGAATTTGTTTTCAGTCTTGAAAGCCTTCTGGGTAGAAGAGAGATAAATGAGTTTCATTTTATGAGGCCCAGAGGTATAGAATACTAACCAATCACTTGAATTCTCAGAAGAACCAATTTAAGACAGTTGAAGTCCCTCTTTCTTTCATTCCAAAATGGCAAGAGATGTATTTTTTTTTTTTTTTTGAAATGAAGTCTCTCTCTTGTTGCCCAGGCTGGAGTGCAATGGCACAATCTCGGCTCACAGCAGTCTCCACCTCCTGGGTTCAAGCGATTCTCTTGCCTCAGCCTCCCAAGTAGCTGGGTTTACAGGCACCTGCCACCATGCTTGGCTAGTTTTTGTATTTTTAGTAGAGACAGGGTTTCCCCATGTTGGCCAGGCTGGTCTCGAACTCCTGACCTCAGACGATCCGCTCGCCTCGGCCTCCCAAAGTGCTGGGGTTACAAGTGTGAGCTACTGCGTCTGGCCTGAGATGTATATTTAAAGCAAGAGTAAAGGGCTCTGGTTGGGCTCAAGAGGCGTCATCAGTTTAAAATATGGCACTAGGTGTATTGTCCTCAAATTCCTCACCCAAGGTCAAAGTGCCAGGGAGAGAGAGGCCTGGTCTACTAATGGGTACCTGGTTCCCAAAGGTATTACCCTATCTAACATCAGAGCCTTGGTTAACAACTAATTTCTTATAAAAGGGACAGAAACTTCTTCTTAACTCCATTTGCAAACTTCCTAAGAGAGCAGTGTAGGGAAATGATGATTCCTTGCTTTAATTTATACTGCCTATTTCCCTTCCACATACACAGGAAAGGTAGGAGAGTGAACTTCCAGCAGAACTGGTACTTCCTTCTTACATAGTAGGATGAAGTAATTGTCATGTTATAAGACTCTAATTGATACCAGAGTTTACTGTATGCCTTGGACATCTCATATGTCTTCTCAAACTTGCCTGTCTCTTTTTCCTCCTTCTGTTGAGGCAAGCAACTTCATGTAGTTTCAACCTGGGAGTACCTCATGTCAAATGCTGTCTGAATGCCGCTCATCTGCTCTGGGGCTTCCTTTGTGCAGATTCCTCAGAAACACAGTTGGTGGCCACATATGCTTGGCAGATCAGATTATGTCCTTCAATCTTCACTCCCTCCCTGTAACAGAATTATACATTGAAACTCATTCTCAAGTGTTTTGAGTTTTAGTGCTTCCCAGAAGAAGAAACGGAGATTTTGTCTTGACCTCCTTGACTTTGGGTTTGGCTATATGACTTACTTTGGCCAATGGAATGTGAGTGCATGGGATGCAGGCAGAAGCTGTAAATGTCTGTGTAGTTTGACTTGGTCTCGTGCTTTTGCCATTCACCATGAGGAATCATGGACCAGGAAGTTTCTGGTGCAAGGAGAAGATACATATGAAGTAGAATTGAACCCAGCCCACTCACAGACTGGAGTGGAGCATGGCCAGCTGACCTGCAGACCCAGGAGTGTAAAACTGACATTTGTTTTGTAAGCTACTAAAAGTTTGGGGTTATATGTTATGCAGTATTGTTGGAGTAATAGTTGATGATAAGGTTCGAATTTGTGTCCCTGCCCAAATCTCATGTTAAATTGTAATCCCCAATGTTGGAGGAGGGGCCTGGTGGGAGGTGATTGGATTGTACGGACAGATTTCCCCATTGCTGTTCTTGTGATAGTGAGTTCTCACAAGATCTGGCTGTGTAAAAAAGTGTGTAGCACCTCCCATTGCACTCTTTTCCTTCTATGGCCCTGTAAGATGTGCCTGCATTCTCTTCCCCTTCCGCCATGATTGAAAGTTTCCTGAGGCCTCCCCAGCCATGTTACCTGTATAGGCTGTAGAATCATGAGTCAATTAAACCTCTTTTCTTTATAAAATACCCAGTCTCGGGTCTTTCTGTATAGCAGTGTGAGGATGGACTAATACAGTTGGCTAATATGTATGTGCAACCTAGATATGTGGGGTGTCAATGTCCTGTGGGATAAACTTTGAACCAATGAGAATCGGGAGACAATGGTTAAATGCTTCCCTCTTTCTTCTCCCAGATTTCATAGTGTCCCACATAGTCCTGTAGGCTAGAACAACCAGCCACATATAGTGGTGGCTAATTGAATAACTCATCCTTGACTTGGCTGTCCCTTCTTCCAGGTTTTGTGTCACCTTGCTACTACTACTCTTTCCTGAATTCATCCCCAGTAAAGTATTCATATAGACATCTTTGTTTCCCACTTTGCTTTCTGAGAAACCCAAGCTAAGACACTCTATATTTACTTCTAATTTTCTTTAATTACAGGTTTGTATACATTGTTTGGATATTGGAGGTTCCAAAGTGTTCAGCATCCCAACCTCCCACACTTTTGCCAGCAATTAGTCACATTCTTTAGATCTTCTTTGAACAAGCCTAGGGGGCTTCAGGGAATGTATAGGAGAACTAATGAGAAGATGGTGACCTGACTTGAGACTAAATTTTATTTTCTCTGTCTATCTGAATCCAAAGCCTCCTCTGTCAGTCATCAACAGAACCCTTGCTATTATTACCTACCCCAAACCTCTTCCTTCTCAGACAGCTAGCAATCCCAGCAATAAGGATGTACTCTGTAACTCCTGCAGAATTTTCCAAAGATGGAATGGACTGACTAGGGAAGCAAGGAGTTCCTCACCACTGAAGAGGAGTTAAGGAAGCTGGGTGATCATCTGTGAACTATGTAGGAATTAAGTAAGTAAATAAAAATCACAGCTAACATTTAAGCTAGGCACAATGTTAAATATCTTAATTATACTAGCTCAAATCTTCACAATAACCCTCCACACTATTTTCTTCATTTTTCAGCTGAGGGAATTGAGACTCTGGGAGGTTAAGTAACTTGTTTAAGGTCTGTGACTAGGGAATGACAAGGCCAACCCAGTTTGTCCTGCTTCCAAGCCTATTCTCTTCTCGCAAGTACACGTGACATTTTAATTATGGGCTAGGTGCTTATATCAACTTGACCTTAAGATCTCTTCTGTTTCAGAGACTCTACAAGTCTACTAACTTCTGCATCAAAGCACAGTAGCAAAAGCAGATGATATAATACTGTATGAGGTCTCCTTCCCACCTGTTTTTCTTCATTTCAAATTGAAAAGATTAACACATCATAACTTTTTTAACAAACAAGTGAGTATAGTGGTTTTCACACTCAAATCAAACCCAGTGTTGTTTTCTGATTCCAGACAGGCTTTTGCAGAATGTAGTCATTTATAAATTAGTGGAGAAAATGAGCCATGAAGGTCTGTGGGAGTGTGGGGGATGTGCTTGGGGATGTATAGGTGATGTTTAGAAGGACAACTACCACAGTCAGAGATATCCTACACCTGAGTGACCTCTGGGTGTTTGGGAAGGATTATAAGTACTAAATATGATATAAAAGGGAAAAAGAGGGGCAAGGGAGTTGGGTTTGGCCTAAGAACTTCTGATCCGACTCATAGAAACCTGAAAACATTTGAGAGAAGGGGAGGAAGTTGTGTGCCTTGGTAGGATATGAATGCACTCACGTGGGACAGTAAATCTACTGCTTTGAGAGTGTACTGGAACATTTTCATACCCTAAATAAGGACATGAGTGTTACTTGGGCTATTCTAATAGGTGTAAAATGTGCTAAGGGGAAACACTGACTATGTGCTTTCTTTTTTTTTTGATCTCTGAACTTTTTATTGGCCTTCTGCTTCCCAAAGGGTTTCATGCTTCTGCTGGCTTAATGTCTCAGAACTTTGGTGTCATTGGTCTCAGACACCACTTTGCCGTGCACTATCCAGCAGGTGGTGGTCTTTTGGATGGTTTGCACGGAGTTACTGTTGTCTAGGGCATCACCAAAACTGAAGTCCTCGCCACCTTCCAGCAGGCGGCGATAGGTGGCAACCTCAGCCTCTAGCTTGAGCTTGGTGTTCAGCAGGGCCTCATACTCCTGGGCCTGGAGCTGTCCATCTGCCCAGGTCTGTGACAGCTCCAACTCCAGGTGCAGCAGGATCCCGTTGAGCTGCTCCATCTTCAGGGCATAGTGGGCCTCCACCTCCCTCAGGCTGTTATCCAAGCTGGCCTTCAGATTTCTCATGGAGTCCAGGTCGATCTTCAAGGACTGGACTGTACGTCTCAGCTCTGTGAGCGTCATCTCAGCAGCTCCAATCTCAGCGGACTGTGTGGTGACCACTGTGGTGCTCTCCTCTATCTGTTGAGACCCGTACCTGTCTAGTTCCTCTTGGTTCTTCTGAGCCAGCTCTCGTATTAGGCTCGGATGTCTACCATGATCTTGGCGAGGTCCTGAGATTTAGGGGCATCTACTTCCACAGTCAACCCAGAGCTGGCAATCAGGGATTGTAGGCCTTTTACTTCCTCTTTGTGGTTCTTCTTCATGAAGAGCAGTTCCTCCTTGAGAGCCTTGATCTCTGTCTCCAGCTGCAGCTGAGTGCCATTGATGTCATCAGTGACCTTTTGGAGCCCATGGATGTCACTCTCCACAGATAGGCACATGGCCAACTCTGTCTCATACTTGACTCTAAAGTCATCAGCAGCAAGATGGGCGTTGTCGATCTGC